>VXBC01002568.1:49403-82619 GCA_013399945.1 Ploceus nigricollis | reverse complement strand
TTCAGAGAACCTATCTACCTATATCTACCTAGAAGCCATTCTGCACTTCAGGAAGACATGTGATTGTGAAATATTGTGAAAATATTGCCAAGAAATAAAGGAATTTGGGGATTTATATGTTCTCTTCCTTGCACTTTTAAAAAGGAAGAATTTATAATTTCTTCCAAGAGCCTAAGCTCTGCCTTACAGCATAACAAAATTTTCAGAAGTCTAGTTAACTTTATGCTAAAAATTTCTCTTCTGTAAGCAACAAAAATATTTAGAAGTCAATGGCATTAGGCTTGTAAGTACTTCCAAAAGTATGTTGCTCTTTTGCTCTTTTTCTCTTCATATCCCAAAAGTATTTGCACTTTCCTGAAGTAGTTTCTCCCTTCATCCATCTGAACATAACACACAGTACTGAATTCAAAACATAGGTTTTTTTAGTCATGGGCTGAAGTTTCTGCATACATAGAATGCAGGTCATTTTTCCAAAGTGCTTCCACAGAGAATCTCTGATAATTTTTCCTAGTCCCACGTGATATTTATACCTCGTTTTTTATATATTTGTGCAGAATTTTCTTTTTTTCCTTTTTTTTCCCTTTTTTTTTTTCCTGATAGGTCCTTTGACACACCTATTGGAAAATGTTTAGCTGATAGATGAGATTATTTGCCAAAGGAATTTTGAAGACCAAGAACATTTGAAGAGCAGGACCTTGAGTCACTGAGACAGAACCGATATGTCTTGTAACCTTATTCAGAATTTCACAATCCTTGCTAAACTGCAAGATAAGGGCCAAAGGCAACAAACCAGCAGGAGCCAACTCAGAATGTGCCAAAGTTCATAGAACAGTTGCTTCAGGCTAAAGTTTGTTGACCCTTAATCACTGGGGGTCATCAGTGGTTCTGCTGCAGGGCCCTGCAGAACGTGAGCCCGATCAGATCTCCTGCTGCTCCTGCCCAGGCTGCCGGTGGGGCAGAGTGAAAGCTGGGATACGTGAATTCCACGGCAGCGCTTCATCGGTGCCTGCCTGTAAGAATGCTTTTTTGGATTACCATCCTTCCGTAACACGTGTCTTCTAATTCTAAACTTCCTTCATCTCTTGCAAATGCTGTGGATGGGGTTAATCACAACACAGGCAAAAGATTCCTTCCAGTTAACATACCTTGTATGCTTTTGGTACTGTGCTTTGTCATTGATTGATATTAATATAAGCACATATGTACACAGTTTAAAATCATTTTTTGTTAAGTCACAGTGATAACATTGTTGGGAAATGCCCTTTTCCTGTTAAGTCTCCTTTGACCATTAGTATTACCTTCAATAACTGCACTACAATGAGTATGTTACATTGCTGCATAATCCTGTGAAAGACTGTAGAGAAACAACTGGCATTTCACACTCTAATCTTACAACAAATTCAGCATGCAAGCATGCACTGACAAAAAACGTGATTCGGTCTTGTGGTCTGTAACAAGATACCCAGTAGTAGCTACTAATGAGTAAATATAGCAATGATGCCAGTCATGATATAGTAAAATCTTTAATGCATATTTTATGAGCTGTACTATATATTTGGACAGTTCACAATTTTTTTACAAATGTAATCTTTATGACAGTGATAGAACTTTAGAAAAGATCTCATTCTTGCAAGATAAAGGCATTTCAGTATAGTCCATGAAGAACATAAATTGCATTAAAAAGTTCTTCAAAAGCTCCAGAATTGTCAGTGATTCTCATAATCCTTTTATATATGAAAGCAGAAAAAGAGAAAGAGGCATAAGGGCATATTGACCCCTGGAGCAGCAGTGGGCTGAAGGGGCTGAATATTTTGGAAATGGATGATCCTCTTTAGAAGGAAAGTGGAAATGGGGAAATGAGAAGGATAATAGCAGTTTATGTTTCACTAAAAATTAAAGATTAAACAGTTAATGAAGAAAAAACACCAAAATATTCTAGATAAAAATATTCAATATTTTGTAATGTTCAGGATTATGAGAGCCTAGATGCTTCAGAAAAATACTTATAGGGCGAGATTCACAACTGTGAGAAAAGGAAAAACATAGGAGGCTGGAATCCTTCATGCTTTACCTCATGAGGGTCGTGCCCACATGAGCAAAGCTTTCTCATTGGCTGTTCTAAGTGCTTTCAGTACTGTACTCTTTTGCTGGGGTATCCAAAGACATTTGATATCAGTCAAGATCCCAGTGTTCCCAGAATAATTAGAATGTTATTTATATGACACAAATGATCATTTTCCTTGTACTCCCACATCAATCTGCGTGAGGACTGTTGCTTTATGCTCGTTACATTCCTTCTGGTGTATGGGTAATTCTTCTGCCCTGTTTGTACAGGATCTTGCACAATGAGGTTGTGGTCCCAATCTGTGGCTTTTGAGTGCTTCAGTAGTACAAATAATGTTGTCACTACTTAAAATACATTTGTGAAGTGTAATCATGTCTGATCTCAATGAGAACTAAAGCAAAAATACTAGCAGGCTACCAGTATCACCATTATTCTTATTTTTTAAATTGCTGCAAGTATAGTGTTTGATTTCAGTAACAAGATTCTTTATTTCAAGAAGATTTCAGTCTAAAGACCAAGGTAAGGCAGCTCACACTAGGAGAGATACAAAAAAAAAATCACAGAATTGTTAATGAGTAAAACATTTTTAAAAATGCTCTCTCATTATCTTGTCTTCAAACAACAGTGGGCTAGGGGCAGCATTTGACATGGGAAGGGACACTTATAAGTCTTTGCGGAAAAATTGCTGGATGCAATGACTGACTGTATTTGACAAAATAAGCCAGTGAACAAGGCATCTATGAGCATGTTTTTGATCCAGGAAAGAAGGCATAATGTGAGAAAGAAACAAATAAGCATGGTCACAGCCTTTGTCAGAGTTCAGATCAGAAGCAGGGAATAAAACAATAGCAATGGAAGTACGGATTTGGACTGTGTTAGGTGAAATATGAAGGTGATGACTGATAATTTTTATCTGAAATTGATGGGTGTAGACTATCTCTACAAAAGAGAATCAAAACAGTTTTAGACAGCAGATACAACTAATAACTTATATTTGACATTACAGAAATGGCATAAATATATGTAAAAGCATCATTTGAGAAACACACGTGATATGTAGCTATGATGGGAAAGTGTATATGAAGAATTAGGTAAAAAGTTTAAATGCAAGACTTTTTATTGATGCATGAGGTATTGAGGAATTTATTTGAAAAAATGTCTGCACATAATTTTTCCTACTTTGAAGGGGTTTTTTAAAGATTCCCTCTCCAGCAATTAAAGAGTGGATTTTTTCATTAGTCTATGTGAATAAATTATACCTTTATCTTCTTCCACACATCGTTGTCATCTTCTAGCAGATAGTCTTTTAAGATTTACTTCGAAAAAAACCACAAATTTGCATTTTTTGCTGTCTGGTGATCTTACAGTACAATTAGCAAATTATATCCCAAAAACACTATCAATATCACCTTTCAAAATGAGAAATTGACTCAGTTCTTCCCACTGGTAAATCACCTTCCTGTGTGAATCCACATGGAATATGCAACTTCCATAAAACGCATGGGAAATTCTTTCTTAATTCCTGTTGAGGTCTGTGTGGTTATCTGAAGTTTCCACAGAAGCTGTATGAGTTATAAAATCTCTCCTTACTGTTTTCACTGAATTCTAATAGCTAGAATCAAAGTAGTAATTACACTGTTTCTGTGTTTTTGTCCCATGGGTTATGTATGTGCATGTGTGAAGTTCTCACTCTTGCAAGCATTGGTGCAGGTCAGCTATAACATCTAGCACTGGGAGCTCTGGTGTTTACCAAGCCCTTCATTTCCACCTCTTCAACAAACACATCTGCTCTGTCAGTTTCTAGATACTCTGGAACTGACTTTCAGCTAATAAGATTTTCCCAAATAGTGCAGCGGTCCTTCCACTAAAAGGCAGTACCTGAGGAAAATTTTACCAGTTCTGCCTGTCACTCTCCCAGGTCTTGGCCCCATCAGCTGTTCATTAAAATCATACTGATCCCACTGTGCTAGAGAGCTGTGCTCCTCACCTGCAGGAGGAATTCATCCTAATGAGAGAGACATTTCATTGTAGGATTGCTGCTCCACTGCCTATTTTATTTTGGACTAAAGTAATTTTAAAAGATTTTGGTAATTTCATTTAAAGGGAATAGGTAAGTTGTTCACACCAAAGTTTGTATAACACATAGAAAATAATTCCATGTAATAAGATCTTAAATTACTTTGAGAAAATTACTTTCGAGTAGAATAATAGAACCATTAAGGCTGATAATCTAAGATTCAACCATGAATCTAACACTGCAAGTTCCCCCACTAAACCATGGGGGACCCAAACACTACATCTATACAAACCCAAACACTACATCTATGTGTTTTCTGAACACCTACAGGAGGGCTAGCTCCACCACTTCCCTGAGCATCCTCTTCCAATGCTTGACCACACTTTCAATGTGGAATTTTTTTTTCCTTCCATTCAATCCAAACCTCCCTTGGCACAACTTGAGGCCATTTCCTCCCATCCCATTGCTTGTTATTTGGTAGAAGAGGCTGATCCCCACCTTGCTACAGCCTCCCTTCAGGCAGTTTTGGTATCAAAGCTGTATTATGTTATTAGGCATTTTAAAAATAGGTTCAAGATTGCTTTTAAGGCTGCACTATAAAGGCTAATTAATTGTTTTATGACTCCTTTCCATACCTGGCGGTAGGAAATGTACTTTCTCTTGTTGGATTTGTGACTTAGGTGACAGAAGTCTTTCTGAGCATGAGGTGGCTCAACAGTTTGCTTCCTTCCCACACGAGGTACAAAATGACACAGACATGTCATGGCCCTTCTTTGATGGGGTACATTCAATTGGTTCCCATGCACCAAAATTGGTTCTTAAACATTATTTCAGTAGCAGGTTGTAAAACTGACAGGGCAAATAAAGGATCTGACGAAAGTGAGATTGAATTGACCAAAGAAACATCAATTTCTTTAACATTTGAAGTCAGAAAAGACATGGGAAGGTAGTCTTCACTAATCTTGGAAAGGAATCAGTGCTTGCCAAAGTCAAGGAAGGCTTCCCACTCATTTCTTTTAAGTTTAATTAACAAAATTACTGTGGTCAATCTGTGTTCACGGTTTTACATGGGATCATGATCAGTGATAACTCCTGGAAAAGTTCATTTATCCACCAGTAATTCAAATTAAATAAATACTCACAGATGGAATTGAGGTCAGTTTTGTCACTTGAGAAGTAAATGCTTTTATAGTATATCATATCTTTCATTCCTGGCAAGCACTTGGGAATCAGCCCAAAGTATAGCAAGTGGTTTGATAACTGTGTGTAGGAATGTGGAAAAGATATCTAAGAGTGACTGGCTTTTAAGTCTTGCCAGCAAAGGCGTAAGAAGATTGAGTCATTTGCTACGGAATGCAATTGAAAGTTCAACCTTGTATTACATTAATGGCAAAAAAACAGTTAATTGTTACACCATATACAAGAGAAAGCTGCAGACTGGAATCATCTCAAGCCTTTAAAACAAATTAGGTTACTTCCTAGGGAACAAGATTGGATCCATCTTTCCATGTCTTTGGAAAGATGTGTCATGATTTCAGAAGTCTCTCTCGTTCCAACAGTTCCCATCCACAGTAATTTCTGTCTTAGGTTATGAAAAGATTGAGATTTGTTCATGAATCAGTATGTCGGCAACTTCCTTGCTTTAGTTTTTCAGGAAAATAAGAACTAAAATAAAAGCTCACACTTCACTTTATTTCATCACCTCTAGGCATTGGAACAGAATTATTATCCCTGGCTAGTCAGGGGTTTCCAAAGGACAAAAGGCTGGCTATACTTTTGTCTGAAGCATTCATCACAAATAGAAATAAGATACAGACCAGAGAAGCCCAGGGATGGTATGAAGACTCTCTTCTGTTTAGCATGCAATCAAACAAATCTACAAGAGGACTCGCTAGATACAACCAGCTGAAATACTGATTTATTTTTCTTTCCCTTCATCATAATGCCCTACACAAAATTTTCTTTCTTTTTTCTATCTGGTTTATTTAAATTAGTTTAATAAATTAATTTACTGACAAATACTTTTGACCTGCAACCTGAACCTCTCCTGAAGACTACTTCTTTGAAATGCATGATAGATAATTGTTTATAAGACATAGAGGTCAGAATAGCTGCTCTCTTCTACTTTGTTTCATGCAATTTTTGTAAGAGGGAAAGAAAAGGAAAAGAAGAAAAAAGAAAAGATAAAAGAAAAGAAAAGAAAAGAAAAGAAAAGAAAAGAAAAGAAAAGAAAAGAAAAGAAAAGAAAAGAAAAGAAAAGAAAAGAAAAGAAAAGAAAAGAAAAGAAAAGAAAAGGAGTACATTGTTGAAATCCTTTAAATTTTACAATGAGTATGTTAACTTGAAAAAGAAATAGGAGTAACAGGAAATAATAATTTTCAGCACTTCCAGTACTTTTTAATCAGTGATGGTCTGAACAGTATCTAACTGCTTTCAGAACATTTTGATTTTTAATGGAAGCCAGAAAACTGTAGCTGCAGCAGCTTTTCTATAGCTTCATATGAGAGAACAAAGTTGTTGAAGATAGAGGCTATCCTGAAGAGCCCCTCTAGCTATGAAATATTAAATCAATCTTTTGTGACAAATTTTCCTTAGTCTCAATTTCCTAATAACTTAACTATGGAATTTTCAGCATAGGAGAAAAAGAAATATCAGGAATCTTTCTGCAATGTATTTGTTTGTATGTCAGGGTTGTTTCTATGTATATAGGAACAACTTATGGTTTCTCCAGAACTAGATGCTTCTAGTGCCAGGATTTCAGGACTGCTCTGTTAGGAATATTCAGGTTTCATAACACTCATACCAATCAGGAGAGCAAGTGTTAAAATATATGGTATTTTGTGTGGTATTTACTAAGCTGAAAGTTTGGATTGTTTAGTCCTGTTCAAAGGTAGCCTTGAAGCTATGTACACTTGTAAATACTGTCACATTCTCACAAACATAAATTGATCTGACTGCTTGGAAACCCACGGAAATTTCTTATTACTGCTTATGGCAACATCATATCCTTCTGTTGCCATTATTTGTTTTCTTGATGTCTGTGGAAAATACTTCAAGACAATCTGTCACATCTGCAGCAACTGTAAGCGTATACTTTGAGCCACCCTCTTTTTCCTGCTTGGATTTCAGGCTTGAATTTATGCATTTCTTTGATGTCTTCACAAGAAAATCTTACACGTTGTAGGACTCAGTGCACATAGCAGGAGATATATCAGCTTCCAAAGGTTCCCAATCCTTTGCTTTTTGGGGAACTCCCTGAATTATCACTGATTCCAGTTTTCATAGAATTTTATCTTTTCCTCAGGCTGAGTGCAGAACTGCTCTTCTGTGTTCAGTGATGTTTGGCATTATCTTCTCAGCCATTTTGTCCTGCATCTAAAAGGGGCATCCAGATTCCATTAGGAACTCAGAACAAATTAGTTGTGCCACATTCTAAAAACTCTAAGAGACAAGCTGGTTTTGAGCTAGATACCTTAGCTAAAGATGTCAGTTTTAATGGCTTGGCAATTTTGAATTATGTTAGTCCAAACCGCTTTCAATCCATTTCACCGTCTGTTCTTCCAGCCCATACTTCCAGATTTTAAATGAGGCTGCTTTGGGAGACGCTGTAGAAAATCTTATGAAAGTTAAGGTATATTATCTGCTCTCTTCTTGTCCATGTAGCCAGTGATTACATCTTGAAATATAAATCAGGTTGGTCAAGGATGATTTGTTCTTAGTAAGTTTGTGATTGCTCCCAATTGCCTTCCTGTGACTCATGTCTGGTAATGGATTCCAAGGTCTGCACCATGGTCTTTCCCTGGTCTAAGATGGGCATACAAGCTTAGAGTTATTGCTTCTTTGCCTCCTTTGAATAGAGGTGTAAGTCTTTACCAGCCATCAGGAACAGCCCAGAGCTGTCATGGTTTTCCAGTGATGTAAGTTTCCCTGCAATCATATCAGCCATCTCTTTCAGCATGCCTGGGTAGATTTCCTTTAGTCTCACTTTCAGTTTCTCTGAGTAGTCCCTAGCCTGTTGGGTCCTCACATCTGGATGTTCCTCTCTTTTCTAAATCATGTTGAGATTGTGAGGTTAGGGAGTAGGATTTGACTATGAAAAGTGATCAGAGTGGTGCAAATTTTGACTAGACTAGAAGTACAAAACAATGGAGAAATAGGCATTAAAAAGGCAGACTGAAAAATCTTGATCTAATTTATCTATGGGTTAGCTTATCACAGCTATAACCAAATTACTTAAAAAACAGGCAAATATAAATAAAACTTTCATTTTATACTGCTGTTTTGAGACACACAGCAAATTTTACTACTTGCTGCATGCACAGCCCATTCCTTCCTGAACTGAGTTCAGGTCGCAAACACTTAGTTTGAAGGTCTAAAGTACATGGGTGGCCAAGGGTATTGCATTCTCCCATTCTTTCCAATGAAAAACAGGCACTCATACAAGAATTGGTACACTGTTGTTGTTTTGTTTGTTGGTTGGACGGTTTATTTTCACTAAGCCATATTTCTGCTTACTTTGCTGCCAAGACACAAGAAAGAAATAAGTTTTTTTAAAAGAGATATCTACCCTTCCTGCAGCCAGCCTGTAATTTAAATTTACATTTTACAAACTAAGGATTAAGATGGGTGGATACAAAATTTTATATTTCTCTTACTCATATAACTGTTTCTGCAAAACCTTTTTTATATGAAATACACCTATTTTGTCATAAATCTACTCCACCAGTCAGCAGACTAACTGCTTTTAAAAAAGCACGTCTTCTTTTTGTGTGATGAAATAGGATTTGCAGCCTTTTGGAGTTCTTTGCACTATTGTAGTGGTCAGGATTTTTAAATGTTTGTGAAAAATTGGTGCTAGAAGAGTTGAGTGTGAACATAAGATTCAGTCAAAAGTGTATTGGCAGAAAATGCTTCATACTTGTAATAGTCCCTCTTAACTAAAATAAAGAATAATTGAAACTCTCCTCAGGGAACTGGTATTGGTATGAAAGGCAAAAGTGTACTTGGACTTTTGTGTGCTGTTTCCCTCTGGAAAGTTTTGAAAGCTTAGAAACTGTGAACTACATTTTTGTAATATGCCACACAAAGTTTGGGAAAGTTGGAAAAATTCAGGAGGAGACTGTACTAGTAAGGCATGATCCTGGGGAAATACAGGAAATGCTCAGCACTTCACAGAATTGGACCTTCTTAGTACTCTCAGGATCTGCAGTGCATCTGTCTGCACGCCTGAGTGAGATTTTCATGGGAATAGCGTGGGAACACAGACATTGATGAGATACTTCTTGCACAGAAACCAAAAATAAAATTCAGAACAAAATAAATAAAGCAATCCCGAAAGAAGAACAATTTTAGAACTTCTGGAAAAGAAAGGAGTTTAAAAGGGCTCTCTTCATAGTAAATGTAGCAGTTAGTAAAAGTTTTGATAGCAATCCTGCATTTTAAGAGTAGATTTTTGTTAACTTTTATGCCTATCCATATATGCCTACACAGAACTGTGTCTTTAAAAAGGAAATAGACACAACACAGACAGGAAGATTATGAGCCAGGTTGCCCCAGCCTGAGGCTTCACTTTACTAGAGTTCTGTATTGTGGTCTGTATCAGTAACAATTTCTTTTTGTCCTGTGAATTAGAAATGTTTCATGTATAGAAAACAAAAATGTTTGGAATTTATGTTAGATAAATGAATGGCAGTATTGAATGATTTCCAATTTTTAAGTACCTCATAAAAGAGTTTATAAAATAAGGATTTTTCAGACAAAGCAGATCCTTCACCACCTCTAGTTGGCCATTCTTTAAATACAATATAATTATACCTGTTAAATAAAATATAAATTTCAATATCATTTTTATACATCACAGTGGTATATGGAGCTATGTCTACTCTAACTCTCACTAATTCTAAAAATCAAAGTCATATAAACAGTTGAACTAAAATATAGAACTTCCTACTGGAAAACATTTTGATATCAGAATGCAAACTACAGAAATACAAAGCATGCTAAATCATTTAGAAGAGAAAAGCTTAGTAATTGTAAGAAAAAGGTGTATATGTTCCAAAATAAGATTAATTCACTTTTTTAATGTGTTAATCTTGCAAAATACTACACTTTTATGCATGAGGCATAGAAAAGTCTATCATGACAATCAGAATATTTGCAGAATTGTTTTTTAGGCACTTGAAAGCCCCCAAACATTCCTTTTAATGGTAAAGCATTATTATTCACATTTTAAAGATGAGAAAAATTGGATGTTTGTAAGATTTTTAGGTGACAAAAAAGATTGCCAGACTACTATTGATGTGTTAGGGGCAGACCATCACTATCACCAGTAGTCTTGCTCTAAGAAAAGGAATAACTACTCTGCCATCTTACCCATGCAGTAAGCTCATCCTAACTTTAACCTGCAGCACATATAGTTGATTATTAAGATGTTGAATGGAACCCAGAATCCCCTGCAGTCAGTTGCAAAGCTCCTCCTTTTTCCCAGGTTTTTAAAATTTGTCAGCAGCATGAGCAAAACTTCCCAGATATATTTCTCTTGGTTTCTGCGTTTTTATGGCAACAGAGATCCCAGTTTGGCAGATAGTACCTGAGAGTAAAACGGAATTCCTGCAGAGATGGAAGATATGTAATGTGTGTGTTGTCTGTGCTGGTGTCTTTCCATGTAGGTATGTACTAGGAGAGAGTAGTTCAGGCATTACTCAGTTAAACAAGGTGTTAAAAGTCTCTAAAGACGTGTAACAGGAGTTGATCACATCACAGACCTGGAGTAGTGATCTTACAGTAGTACTTCCAGTTGAGGAAATTATATGGCAGATGAAACATATATTTCTCTGATTTATTAACTGTACCAGAAGAACCAGGTACTGGGGGCTTTGAGCAAAGGAAATTTGATACTCAGTTTTACCAGACTTTTGATATTAAAATAGAAATGGCTATAATTGGATTTTTTTCTCAAAGAAAGGAAAAGGGATTAGGTTTTTAGCATAAAACAGCTGCGCTTATGAATCTTTTGTTTTCCAAAGAGGATTTTCAAGGGCTTGGGGTATTTTTTAGAGCTTTCATTTTTATATATGGATTAAAAAAACAACTTTGCATCCTTTCCACAGGCCCTTTTTGGAGTCAAAGCTCCCATTTCTTTTTCTGAAAAAGAAAGTTCTCATGTTTACTTGTTACATGATTTTGTTTCCTTTTTTCTGTCTTTGGGTTGTTTTCATACAAGCAATATCTTTTCTTTTTTTTGGAACTTAACTATATTGCAAGAAACAGAAATTCTTGAATGAACTAAAATGCCAATTCTCTACTTTTCACCCAAAAACTGTGGTTTTGATTTACTGACTCCAAAACTTTGACAAATGTTTAAAGGTTAACAGACTAGGTATGCAAAGAACAAAAGAACTCATTTCATTTCATCTCTTTTTTTCTTGAATGACCTAGAAATATACTGACTTAGTAAGGTCATCGTATTGGTGTTTGGTTATTTTTTAAGCTCATGCTTGTTACATGTGCATGTTGAAGCATGAACAAGCTGAGATTCCAAGAATATGGACAAATAAGCAAATGAGGTCCAGGTAGCATATTTTAATTTTTATTCCCCTCCTTTTTACCTCCACCTCCTGCCCAAGATAAAACCATCGTCATCTTGTGTGCTTCTAGTTGCTGCAGCAAGCCCCCAGCCGGGGAGTAATTAGCATTGACTCCATGATTGCAGAAGGCTCATCAATTGCTTTATTATCTCATCTTATACTATATTATACTATCCTTATATTACACTATATTACACTAACAAGAGCTATCACTAACTAACTAACTAGAAAAACCCGTGACTCTCTCCTGAGAGTCCCGATACAGCTGTGGATCCAATTGGTCAACGAATCAAAAACACCATCACCAGTGTCCAATCAAGCAATCACCTTGGGTAAACAATCTCCATACCACATTCCACATAGGCACAAACACAGGAGCAGAGAATGAGATAAGAACTGTTTTGATTCTCTTTTCTCTGCTTCTCTCATAGCCTTTGCTGGGAAAATGCCTGGGAAAGTCTGTGCCTGGTCTCTGTGGCCAGAGAGCTGCTGCCATATCTAGTTCTTGTAATTTTTCTTCTCAAATGTAAAAGAAAATAAGGTGGTTTATGTTAATCTAAGTTTCTCTATCTTTTAGTAAACCAAAAAGAAATATGATAATTAACACATTTATCAAGTTATCACATTGGTGATAACTTATGAAAAACGTTAGTTTGACATTTACTCTCTTACGCTCAGCCCTGCTACCTTGCAAAGTTACATGTACTTTTTTTCCTCAATCAAACACTCCCTTGATGCTCCCAAACCCATCACTGTTTCTGTCAGGTATGCTTCTCCTCTCCTGTATCTATCATCCCATGATTACCATCACATTTTCAGCACATGTGAGCAAAGAACTGTGAGGCTCTGCAGAAAGTAAAGGTTTCATCATCATAGAAGAAATGTAACTTTTGTAGCAATTTATTCTTTTATGCCTGAAATAAAGCTCAAGATCAAGAGCCTCCTGAAGGATCTGCTTTAGATCCTTTCCCAGCTGGTCTAACCAAAGTAATATCACAGTGACTGAATACCCATGAGACTGTAAGCATCAAGATACATTCCAAAACATACATACCATGTTTTAAAAACTAGCTTCTTGGGATCTGCTTTTTTAAAATTTATTTAGTCAGAGAACTCCAAACAGTTGTAATAGCCTGCTGTAGTTAAAAATGGGAAGAGGCTCTGCAGCTGGGATTATCTGCAGAGATTCAAGAGCACAAACTCACACAGGATCAATCTTAGTAAATCTCAATAGTTGCTGCTCTCTCAGTAGGTGTCAGCTGCTGCAATGCTCTACAACTGATTTTCTTTTGCAGAACTTAAAGCTGAACACAGTGAGATCTCTTTGGCCAGCATAAATACCAATCCTTCATACATAATGTTCCAGAAACTATTGCCAGAGTTATGGCCGCTAACCTCAGTGATATCTGAATCCAGGAGAAAAACATTAGTGGAATACAAAAATGTAGATAGCAATCAACCACTGAATTTGGGCTGAGTGTCAGAAAGATTATTAGAATCAGACTGCTCACTTACATAGCTGATGATTTCTACAGCTAAGCTTTTTTCAATTAGCTCATGAAGATGCAGCATCGGTGTTACAGATTCTGGCACTTGCAGCCACAGGGTGAGCTTCCTCATTTTCATATCTGCACCCTTCAAAATTAGTAAGAGTGACTTGCTTTTCTCAGGATGAAGGGTAAAGGACTCCTTTGTTTTCTTAAAGGAGGCTAAGGAAAGACAGGAATTGTAGGATATTTTTTTGGTTTAAATTCCATTTTATTCTGCAAGTAGGTGCTCACAGTTGATTTGTAACTTGGGCTCATCATGTAACAGATTTTAGCTTCTATCACATGATACTATGAATTTTTTATTTACATGAAACATGTTCTAAGGTTGTAAGTATTATATATAAGGGGATGAGTAAAAACTGAAATCATGTGGGATTCCTGTCAGCCACATAGAAGCATTCCTCAGACTCCAGGGCTTTAAGACAAAATCACATTTGTAGACATTACATGATGTTGAAGCTAATGTGAAACAAGAGACTCTAAATATCTTTTACTGTTGTCTTATAGAGCTGCATGCCTTCTGGTTCAGTTTTGCCAGTGTGGCAGGGTTTATTGATATGTTTGTTATTGAAAAAGGTTTTATAAGATAAATATTTGCCAAAAAGTTACTTGTGAGCTTGGGAAAAAGCTCTCTGTGTAAATGAATTTTAATAGAACAGCTGGTGATTGATGAAAAGCATGAGCACTCTTGGGGCTGCTCCAGTTCTAGACATAGTGTGTCACATCTCAGCTTTGGTGTTAGCATTCAAGTTATGGGTTTTTTTGGGGAAGAGATACATATGTTTGGGGGAATGGAAGGAAGCACAGATTTTTGTTATTGCCAAAAGCTATATAAATGTTCATTAACATTGAATTAAAATTTAACTGATCCCATTTTCAGGTATTGTATGTCCATCCCAGAAAGCAGAGGCAGTTTAAGTGGAAATCAAACTCCTTATTTCATGAACTCCTGTGAAGTTAAACTTTTGCTTTTATTTCAAGTTGAGTCCTTATATATAAAGAAGTTGAGGTCTAGCAATTGCTAATTTGAAAAAAAATTGTTTCTTGTAAAATGGTGACAGTAACTCAGGGTATTCAGGAATCCCCAGATGCTGCTGTGAAGTCTTTAGTATCCCTATAAAGAAAGAAATTAATTCTTTAGTATGGCCAAACTCTACTTAATGGTCTGGACAAGCTGTAGACAGGCTTTTGTGTTATCTGTCATATGAACCAGCTTAATGTGGTCCTGGCAGATTTCGGAGCATTGGGAGCTTACCCTGATCTATGGGAAGTCTATGATAACACCAGACAGAGCACAAGGCAGTTATTCTGCATCTTTGTTCTGTGCTTCCATTCCAACAAGTCACACTGCCAGCTGAATGACAGAGGAAATTATCAGACCACCCCAAATGAAGGCTCTTGGCAATTGCCTCATGGAAGGAGAACTGCCAACCATCCAGCACTAACTAGAAGAGATCTCTGTGCATGACCTGAGTGGCATAAAGAGGCTCAAGCAAACTGAAATATCTAGTCAGAAAACAAAGTGTAGAGAGGCACGCAACAGACTGGAGGACAACCCATGCAGGCAAGCATACAGCTTTACACTTCCACTAGAATTAAATTCATAGTGTAGTCATAACCTTAGCCAGACACATCTGAATGTGACATTAATTTCTTATTAAAAATGAGATAATTGATGCAGCTTTATTTCTGGGTGGACTTTAATTGCCTTCCGCTCTACTCTTCAGTAAAATTAAAGACCACAAAGAAAGAACTTACTAAATTCCTCTTCTAAAGCTATTCTATCCTGAAAGTTGATGGTTTTATTTTTTTCTTTCCTTATCCAGATGGAAAAAAAAAAAAACTTAGTTTCAAAAATTGCCAGTTTAATAAAATGTTTTGTAAATAAGTCTGAATGATAAACTAATCATTATTGGGTTTTTTTAATATTATTGCTACTATTTCTGTTCAATGCAAATACTAAAATATTATGGCACTTTAAATTAATTAGAAATTTTAAAAGAAAAAAGAATATGTGTTTACTCTCTTAATCTGATTCATTAGCATGAAAGGCTTTGGTTTCAAAAGATCAGAATTTACCAGTAGAGATACTTATTCAATATTTTAGTGTAATGGGGATATATTACTGAGGAAAATTCTGCTTATGGACTGCAGTATTTCCCAATTCCAAACCATCTGAATGATCATGAATTTTTTTCTTTTGTAAAACAGCCCAATTAATTTTTAATTACTATTTATCCAAATTAAGAAAATTGTCACATACCTTCTAAGTAAAATAAAATTAAAAGTCTATTTAAGGACTCCAGATTATACAGACCATATTCCTGTTTAATGATAAACTGAATAATGCTTAAAATTTGTTTTCTGTCCAAACATTTTTTACCTCAGTTTTCAGGTACAAACTATCTTTCCTTGGTAATTGTACATTGTGTTGAAATTACTGCCTTTCTTTCATGTCAGAAGCTCAGTACAACATCCATATTTAGAGGATTTTAGATTTTTATTTTGATCAGTTGAGTAGAAAGAAGAAAACAGAGATATATTTCAATCTACATGGTTGTTTCTGGTCTTAAAATTAAAGACCCTCTCAAAAACATAAATCTAACATTTTCTATGTTTGCAGTCTTTGGAGGTTGATCTCTTTTCTGCTTCTATTGCAGTTTTAGTTCTATAGATTAGGAAACGGATTTGGTCTTGAAGCAAATAATTTCAGTGAAAACCACAGTTTTTGCTATCTCTATTTTTCCTAACAGAAGCATCCTCTAAGGTGAGAATTTAGACCATGTTTTTTAATTGCGGGAATAAGTGAATAGCATAAAAGTGATTCTAAAAATAGGGTAAAGTATTTATAACATCTTACGGTCAGCAATTGTGTGTCATCTGGGAAGGCTGGATGTTCTCTTTCTAGTCAAATCCCCATATGTTAATCTTTGCCCTGGAGTTCTCCCTTCACCCTGGACAGTAAAAGATATTATTTCCTCATGCAAAATTATAGAGAATGCTTACAAATCAAGATGTATTGAATCACTAGCAAGGAAATTTCCCAGCATTTCTATTCAAATACCTGAAAAAAGTTGAATAGCTGACAGATCTCTACAATGGAAGGAGTTCATAGAATATCCATTGTCAGTTGGATGGCAGTAAATAAATGTGATCCGCGTAATGCCAAATGCACTTTATCTCCTGTAATTAAAAAAAAAAGTGGATTTATTAACTTTTGAATAGAGATGCTGTATCTTTTTTTTAATATTGAGCTATAAAGACATTCCAATGTGTTTATGAGATATTCCAACAATAAATAGAGATAATGGATGGTTATTTCAGAAATAGTGTGATATATACTCCTCTGCAACAACTTGCCAGTTTATACAAATATTTGCCATCTAGTGCAGCCCTTTGCAAACCAGTCATTCGTGATAGAGCTGTTTATGTCATGTAAGTGCAAGGAACCAAAACAAAAGCTACTTTTATTTTATTCATAGTGTCCTTCTCTGCAGGTTTGGAGTCAGTATACAAATAATCTAGCTTTGCCTACACTTAAGGGAGAGCCGAGCTGTGTTCAGGTCAGACTGGGTGTGTGCCTCAACTTTTTACAATGGCAGTCTTGCAGCCCAGCATACCCTCACCATTGCCCCCAAACATGATCTGTCTTCTTTGCAGGTGATGCTTCTTGTTTTCGTCATCAAGGCACTGCACACATTTATTGATTACACCTCTTCTAATCTGGAACATTATGGCTCTAATTTTTTATCCAAGGTCAGAGACGAAATATGTGAATGCTGACAGTGTAATGGAAGGAATCTAATTTGGAGTGTGAGGAGGGATTCTTACTTGCCTGATTTCATAGCAAAGAACTGCTCATGACAAAAATGAATAATTTCTCTATGAAATTGTGGGCTTTTTTTCATATTTAATACTCTTCCCTGCTAAAATATTCTTCAAAGCTCAGAAAAAATTTTTACTTTGGTCAAACAAAACTTTTAATTTGTGCAAAATTTTTATTTTATGTTTTGATTTACCAGAATTTTCACCATTTTTTTCTTGCTGGAAGACATTTTTTCCACAAAACATCTAATAAAACTCACAGGAAGTGGCTATTTAACACAGTATTACTAGGTAATAACATCTATGCGTTCAAGGTAACAGCAATTTTAAAGAAAAATGCCCAATATGTGTTCAAAATGTCCAGCACAGCTTCCCCAGGGGAAAATTCTGCCTGACCAATCTAGCTGACCTCTAGAATCTACTGATTCTACATCAGTGGACAAGGAGAGGGTTACAGATGTAATTTATCTGGACTTCTGTAAAGCCTTTGACTTGTGTGTCCCCCATCATCCTTCTCTCTACATTTCAGATAGATGGATTTGATGGTTGTACTATTTGGTGGGTGAGGAATTTGTTGGATGGCTGCATCCAGAGGGTAGTGGTCAATGTCCCAATGGACATTAGCGATAAGTGGTGTCCCTCAGGGGTTCATACTGGGACCAGCATGGTTTAATGTCTTCATCAACAACACAGACAGTAGAATCAGGTACACCCTCAGCAAGGTTGCAGATGACACCAAGCCAAGTGGTGTTGACACACCTGAGGGATGGGATCGCATCCAGAGGGCCAGCTTGATGACTGGGTCTCTAGGAAACTCATGAGGTTCAAAAGGCCAAGTGCAAGATCCCGCACTTGGGGCAAGCCCCGCTAGGAATGCAGGCTGGGGAATGGACAGATCAAGAGCAGCCCTGCCAAGAAGGACTTGGGGGTATGTTGGTGGAGGAGATGCTGGACATGACCCAGCCATGTGTACTCACAGCCCAGAAAGCCAAACATGTCCTGGGCTGCATCCAAAGCAGTGTGGACAGCAGGGTAAAGAAGGGCATTCTTCCCCTCTGCTCTGGTGAGACCCCACCTGGAGCACTGTGTCCAGCCCTGTGGCCCCCAGCACAAGAAGCACGTGGACATGCTGGAGCCCAGACTAGGGCCATGATGATGGTGAGAGCTCTGGAGTACCTTTTCTGTGAGGAAAAGTTGAAGAAAGGCTGGGATTGGTCAGCATGGAGAAGAGAAGGCCTCATTGTGGCCTTAAGTACCTAAAGGGGGTTTATAGGAAAGATGAGGGCACAATTTTTGGCAGGGCAATGGTATTGAAAAGAGGGTTGATTTAAATTAGATATAAGGAAGAATTTTTTTAGAATGAGGATAGTGAAATAATTGAGCAGGTTGCCCAGAGAGGTGGTAGATGCCCCATTCCTGGAAACATTCAAGGTCAGGTTGGACTGTGCTCTGAGCAACCTGATCTAGTTCAAGATGTTCCAGCTCATTGCAAGAGGGTAACCTCTAAATGTCCCTGCTAGCCCAAATTATTCTATAATTCTATAATTCTATAGCGTTTTACATACTCTTTACAGTCACATTTGCACACACAATATATTTTCAGTGACGCAGTTGCAATACAGCAAGGATGCACATAGAAATTTCACATAACATTTCAAGTAAGATTTTCATAATTTAAAAATCACATCCTCTAATTTGAAAGAAAAAGCTGAATATATTTCAGCAGTGGTCTAGTTTTTTCCTTTATTTCTCTCCTTTTCTGTTTCCTTTTCTTTCTTGGTGCTGCTAAGAGCACATACTATTAGAAACATAGAAAGGAGCCTGACTTTGGCAGATGTTTGTTGAAATCTTTGAAGGGTATGTGTCTGCTTTTTTCTAAAACACACATGATCTGATCATATAGAAATTGTTAGTCCAGTTCTTCAGTTCTGTGAGGAGAGTGAGAAATAGTGTGAAGTTACAGTGAACCCATCTGGTCAAGCAGGAAAATCCAGTTTAATTGCTCTATTGCCAGAAATGTTAAATCACTTCCTGGGAATGCAATTCATTTGGAACATATGGAACTCATTGGAAGGTCTCCAGTGAATTCAAAACTGTACTGAAGATGAGAGCATTTCTCATAAGTAACAATCATGTTTTCCCACTGGGCAGCATGTAAGCAGCATGTGTAGCTGTATTAACAAAAACCTAAACAATAGGAGGACTGTCTGAGATCTTGTTCCACAATATTTACTCGTAGTTTACTTTATTTTAAATTTTCAAGAGATGCTATGTCCATTTAGGCTTCTTTCTTTCAGCATTTGAGCAGCAAAAGAATGTTCTGATGAAACTTTTACCCCATTTTACATCTTAATTCAGAAGTACTGCACTCTAGAAAACAGATACTTGAAAGCAACCTACCTCATTCTACCTTTCAATTTTCTGGAACTTAAAGTGCTTCTTCATCCTACTAAACAGAAGTAGAAATTTTGTGACTTCCACATCTGCCCTAAATCTTGATGATTTTATGTATTTCCTGCAATTAAACCCTAGCAACCTTTAAGACTGCCATTTAACAAATTCACTAAAATGTATATTTCATTGTACATCAACATGTTTTAATGATCATCAATTATAAATACTGTATATTTCCAGGAAATAAATTGATGTGACCAATGACACTATTAACAATATCTAAATCTGATATGCCAATATGAACAAAAATCTACATGTTGATGTGAATTATGATGACAGCATTTTAGGAACAGTTCATTCAGGATAAAGGCAGGCCAGTGACTCCCAGTGCAATTATAACCAAATTATGACCAAACTCCGTTCAAGTCTATCATAAAGACAGCAGAAAATTATCTTCTCTACTTGTCATTATCATATCCCCATGGAGTCCTGTAACTGCTTCCCCTGACCTGTTCCTCTTGGCTTTGCATTTAGACCTTCCAGAGGCTGTCCCCATCAAATTGTTATCTCTTTTCCATGACACAGCTAATGATTTCAGTGCAGACACTCTTGGTTACCACATCTTCAGCCACCTCAGTGTTCTCTAGGCTTTTCTTAGAGGAAGCCATCATACCTTTTCTAGCTAACAAAACTCAACATTAAAGTGTGATGTTAACCTGTTCCCATCTTTCCTTCTTTTGTCCTGACCCTCGCATTTGATTTACACTAATGTTCTCTCTTTCTTTCTTGTGCCATTAACGGGGGTTTTTTTCCTGTTTGTTTGCTTCTTTCTCACCTTCTCCTCTTTATAAAAAGTTCTGTCTTTACAAATTTCCTTCTTGGACTAATGTGAATAATGAATCTGGGCTTTTCTTTCTTATTTTCTTACTTATCTTAGCCAGTGCAACCACTTAAGTGTGGGAAAGATGAGAAAAAATACATACTCATTTTCAAAATTACATCAACTTTTTATAAAAATTCATATATTATACACTTCTTTCTTTGAAACTAAGACCTCGATTCACTCTGTGATTTATTTTATTGTTTCTTTGGCATATTAATTTTCCTCAGTCTATGTTTCCTCAGACTTTGTTGCATTACTCATCCTTCTTCTGAACAAATATATGTCTGTATAATGCAAGGAAAATGTTTTTCCAGCAAGAGGCTATTTTTGGTTTGTATAATATTAGTCTGGTTGTGTAATATTTTTTGAATGTCAAAATCAACCAATGCACATTTAGCCAGACAGAGTACAGGTGAAACAGAAAGAATCACAAAAGGCATATATTAATGTATAGCATCTAAGACATGTTCTAATAGAAATTTTGTTGAAATTTGATCCAGAAAGTTCTATAAGCACTATTGTATATAACAGGACAAACCAAATGAAATTAAAATTTCAAAGTCTGTTTTGAGAAATTCTATAGCAAGTTTGAATCTGGTTGGTTTACTTCTGTCCATTTCTCCCCTTGTTCTTTTTCTTTGAATCTGCAGCAGGAAAATCTGCTGAATAAAGGCTAGGCTACCATAAGTGAAAAGGAGGTAAAATTGATACCTTAACTCATGAGGCAGTTCTGCATACATTGTGTACCCAGTTCGATTTCTCATCCAGCCTTTCTTACCTGTATCCTACATGCACATTTTAAAATTCTTTCTATATATTTGACATATAAATTTCACTTTACTGTTCATTCAATCTATAACCTAATTTTTTAGGGAAAATACACTCAGAAAGTTCTTCAATATTAGTCTGAAAGAAAAGCATAATATGAAAACAAATTTGCATCTATTGCAAAAAAAAGAAGTCTCATAAAATTTACCAAGTCCAGAAACAATTATAGCCGATATGAAAACAATTCTATTACTTGTCTCTGAAAATTTACACAAAAAGTAAGAAACTAGCATATTATAGAACAGCACATATTTGAGCCTACAGAGGAAAGATTTGGAATTTCTGTCTAATATTCAGCCACATGGATTTTGTCTTCCTCCCTCAAAATTATTAAGTAATTTCCCAGTGGAATTTTGTGATCATGTGTTCTTAGGATGATTATTTCAAAATGTAATCATAGAAATATCTTATCTATTGCATCTCCTCCCTTCTCTTTTCTAGAACCTCTAGTTCTTTCTAGTGGTAATTACTTGCACAATAGTTTATAAGACACTCAAATGGGAACTGTATGTTTCTCTCCAGAGTGCGTAACACGGTGAGACCGCAGTTTTTTCCAGATCTTCTAGACACTCACAAAGTTTACCTTAAGATTTCATAATGTTTCCCTAATATTATGGGTATCCCCTAAATACTCCCTAATATTTTTTAATAGTGGTATTTTTTTTCTTTCAGGCTATGCCAGTTATTTCAGAGAAGGAGAAGGCTGGTGAGTAAATATTTACTCATTTTCTTATTTCCTTGTTGTATTTGTTTTTGGAATACCCTGTTACTTAACTAAGTGATAAAAGACAGGCTTCAGCTGTGGGCTTTCAAACGTGTAGGATTACAAATATGACCAACATCTATGTAAAGGCTATCTGTTGTTTCCTGAATAGGGTAATTTCTCTTTCTAAAAAGCAGTCCAGTTTTCTGTGTCATATTAATAAGGATGTTTGAAACTGTCCTACAAAGTTGAATTGCAGCTGCTCCTTACATGTCAGTATTCTTGTAGTTGCTAAGTTGTTACTTGGTGTTAACATGTATTATGATTTATTAGATGTCTCAATTAACAGACATGGATTCAAATGGGTCTTCTCAAGTCAGTTGAATTTGACTTTTGACTTGGTGTAAGTTTTACTGTCTATCTTTATATATGGCAAGAAATTTCAGTTACCTGGAGTATTTCACTGGAGATAATAACATTTGTTTTGGCTAAGTACTTCTAGAATATTGAAAATTTGTTTTTCTGTTCTTTTCTATGTGTCCTCCGAATACTACATGTGCTTTAGTGTTGGTATGTGAATTCTATTACTGATTGCCTGCTAGACACTGTCAAATACTTGTGATAAACACTAGGGAACTCAGCACTATTGCTCTCGAGAATCACTGTTGGTTGCTTGTCTTTTATTTTAATTGATAATTTGCTACTGTACTTTGAATATAGCTTGAAAAATACCTCAAAATATCCAAATTCCCCCTGGCATTCAGATTTATGTCTGATTTTTATTGATGATGTTTTCTTGCATTACCCTGGTTCAGATTGTTTCTTTTCTTTTGTTTATTAAGGGAGAGGAATAGGTTAAAAAAGTGTTTCAGAGAAAGTCCACAGTAACAGTCAGTACTGTAAAAACTTTGGAGCTATCTACTCAGGATGTTGCTGCTTTAGCTGTTGAAGTTCAGAAATAATTCCCAAACTCTGACCCATACTTAATAATATTTTTCTTTATAGATTTCATAGGCAGCATTATTTGGTGTTTCTTTTTCTGAGATTGTAAATTATATCAAAACATGCAAACTGATTTTAACTGGCCATACCATTTGTAGCTAATTTCAAATAAACCTCAAAGATCTATGCTTACTTTTTTGGTGTCAAAACTGCCTATCATGTCAGTGCTGGTAATGATACAAAATGAATGTATTTTTGACATACACTTTATAACCTGTACATATGCATATGAGCCTCTCTCTTTTTTCCTTCTTTCTGGTCAGATTCCTTTGCTATGTTTTTCTGTGGACAGTATTATATTTAATATTACAAATATTAAGTGGAACTTCATGCCACATGATGTCAGTTTGCTAACATTTCCATGCACATGAGAACAAGCTAAACTGAGAATGGACATGTGGTTGCCTTTTAATCACTTTTGGCTTTCATTTAACTCTACAGCTCAGGAGTTCCTGAGGTTATGACGGGTTATTTTGCAATATTAAGAATGCATGAGGGAGATGATTATTAAGATCAGGCCTAATCTCTTGGTTCCAGGGGCAGGAAGTGTTATTTCAGTTAAGTGGAATTGGTCTTGATTCAGACAGTCAAATCCCGTGCATCGCAAGGTAACTTGCCAGTGCTTGATCATTGCTGCTTTCACTTCACCAGAATTACATTGCCTACAGTCATGAATGACAAAGACATACCTAAGGTGTGAAAGCCGTCAAAATAATATAACATATTTTCTTGTCTGCTGTAAGAGAACAAAAGAAATACTATTTTTGATATTTATTTGGAAATACCAACAATCTAAAGTTTTCTAGTTTATATTATCACAAGCAAACTAAAATGTATCACAAAATATTACAGAACAAAAAGAAGTTGTTTCTTTTATTGCTGGCAAAGCTAATAATTTCATAGGTAAAGAGACTGAATGGCATTGTATTATATTAGGTAGAAATGCACTCAAAATTTCTAGTGAAACATCTTTTCTCATTTTGAAAATTTGAACTAGTATTCTCTTGTAAGTCCCTCTTTTCTATTTACACTATTTAATTTCATCTGGGACTGGAATAAAAAATACAAGGAAGTAGAAAGGTTGTTATTACAGTGTTCATGGTTTAGAAATTTTATATGTACAGAAATATATAAGTATATATACTGTTTTAACAAGACTTTCTATTCTGTAGACTTCAGATACCTTGATATTTTCAAATGCTTTCCTATAGGCAACCAAACATTTAGATCCCTAAATGGACTAAGCTGCCTAAGCCTAAGCAGCTTAGGAGTTCACACATTACTGATTATGTTTACAGCATTTTTTAATCCTTGAAATTAAATATTTTTTTCAATTTTATATATTTTCCAACAAGCAGTAAATTTTGACATCAAACACAAACTCCATAAGGTGGAGTACTTATTAAAAAAAAACCACTCATATACTATTTTTAGATTTGGAGCAAAGCCAAACATCTGAAAACATTGTTGTTTTTGTCAATTAATAGCTCAAGAGTTGCATAATAATTTATTTTTTTTTAATAGTGGAAAGTGCCGTAAAACATGCAATTGCAAAGTGCCTTTGGGAAAAATCTATAAATGATCAGTATATTGAGCAGAGCATTGGTCATGCCTAAACAAGTACACGATTGCTTCCACTTGTGTGAATTAGGGCATTGCAAATGATGTACTGTGGCATCAGCTATTTCTGAGTAATGCATTTTTAAGAAGTCTCAATATTGTTGACATTTCTGGCAATGTTGAAAAAAATAAATCTTTCAAAATAATATTTTGAGGTAGAGGTTAAGATCAAGCAGTATGCACAGTCAGAGAAAATGGTGGCTCAAGCCAAGAGATGACTCAGGACTAGTAATGTTGGCACCTACATTAAGAATGTCAGCCAGAAACCAGATGAAAAATACTATTTTTTCAGATTAATCTGTTTTTCTTTTGAGTAAATTATATATTTGCATGCCTTTATTTACCTTGCTGACTGTTGTGATTTATATTCTCCAATTCTGTCCAAAAACTGTGAAGAAATTTGAAGGATGGAGAATTTAGCACACCTGTCAATAATGGAGGTGTCTGTGTCAGGGTTTGTAGTGTTGACTCCATTTATAGTCTAAAAACAATCAGCATCTGAACCTTTGGTTCACATGGCTGTATATCAGCATCTGTTTTACTGAGGTAATTCACATAAGAGACTTCATGAATGGTATTGGTTAACTCTCCACTAACCGTAGACTCGAGACAGCTTCTGAAACAGATACCAATATTCAGTACAATGAATCCACCGTGAGCCTCCTAATTCAGGGCTAACTTCTGTTTCTGGAGCAGTGTTCTCGAAACAAAGGTGAAATGACTTTAAGCCAATATTAGAATTATTGCCTAAGTCTCTTTGTGTACCTGCTTCATGCTTTCCCAATTTATCCTCAAATATTTGTAGGGAATAGTGAACTCTGTTTGTGGCTTAGAAACATTGCTACAACAGAGCCAGTGGGAGAGGCAGAGCAAATATCCACATCTGGTCACAGACTAGCACAGCTTATTTCTCTTGAGGTGATGGAACTATGTGCTATCAATAAACAGGGCAGAAGGTTTAGTCTAGCCCTAAACAAATTTTAAGTAAATATTAACACCATTGGTCCATAATGTTCAGCATTATAATAAATAAGTTCTTTGAAGTGAGAATAGCAATTGAACATGCTTTTGAGTTTTCATGACTCTATCAAAATAATCCCTTGTGCTTTAAAAATATACTGTGGGAAAAGTGCACAGCCTTTTTGGGTAAATCTCAGTATTCTCTCTAACTAGTAGGTTACAGAGATCTACTTCAGCACAAATAAAAATATCAGACCATGGTGTAGTACCACAGATTTGATAGCCCATTTCTCATTTGTGTTTTGATGATCAGCAAGACAACAAGAGGATAAAACATGAAGCACAGTAAAAAATAGCAGCATCAGTGGATCTCTTGCCAGCATACAGTTCTTGAAAGCTCCCCAGTATCAGTACTAAAATATGGGCCTAGGAGTGAACGACTCCTTTTTTTTTCCTGCATCTATTCTAGATTTCTGGCAAAGATACTATTTAATGAAGTACAGGTTTTATTCTCCTCTGGTGTTAATTTTCCTGATTGTCTTTTGATTCAGAAGGAAGACAAATACAGAGATGATTAAAGAGGCCTTAATGGCAGGGGTTTTTCCTCTCACAGGCTCTAATTGTCAGTGTCAGGCAGCAGAGGACACTTGGTGCTCAGCCCCATGGTGAGATGAGCTGCAGAACAGGAGGTGATGGAGTGGTGACAAGGTGGGTCGGCTGTCTGTGAGAACTCACAGCAGGAGGACCTGGAAAATCCAGTATGACGGGTTCACTATCATGTAACAAGGCACATAAAAGACCAAATGCTGGCTCATTAGGTAGAGGTCTTTTCATTCCATTTAATTTAACTGCAGCTCTAGTCAAAAGGGAAAAAAAATAAAATCTTCACTAGATTTTACAAATATATTCTAGATCCAGAGAAAGCAATTCTTTCTATGAGCAGTATTCACTAGATGCTTTGTTTTCATAAAATCATTAAGGGCTCATGCATACATAAAGTGTTTTGAACCTAGAGCAAACATTACAAAATTCAATTTGGCTACAAGATATCAATTTCCACATAAACTGGAGAGAAATACAAGGTAATTGGCACAGTTACTAGTTTTCTGGCTGCCTTACAATAACTCTAGCCAGGATTGTGGAATAAACTAGGCAAAATGAATTATTAATTGTTCCATTTAGCAAGTGTTTTATCTGGTTTTGGTAGAACAGTCTTACTAGAGTTTTTGTGAGGCCTTAGTATGAAATACTAGCTTCTAGTTAGGTAATTCCTTTTTTTGTCAATGTTGCAACACTTATAAAAATTGGTGTTTGTTTTCTAAATAACAGTGTCAGGTGAGCACTCCAATCTGTCATACTGAAAAGCAGTTATAGCAGTTCTGCCAGAAAATGCATGGATGGCTGACAAACACTAAAAATTTTGGTATATATTTTTTTATTCCATTGCTATTCATTTTATTACTAGACAAAATGATGATGCCAATAGATACTGAAAGCTAACCTCTCATGCTAAGACTCCTGATAATTTTTGGTTGTTCAGTTTTCTTTATTTTTTTCTAAATGCAGTAAAGTAGCTGATGTCAGGATTTTTGGTATTTGATTTTTAGTGGCTTATTAACCACACACTACTGTAGTTGTTCTTCTGAATAAATTACTTCACTTTTAAAAGTCATACCATATTCACTGGTATGTGGACATAAACATACAAACTTTAAAATCCACATAGCACTGTGTGAAGCCAAAGGTGTTATTGCAATTTTCTTTATGTTTTGGAGGAAACAGGAGGTCCTAGAACTGCAGCTGTCATATGAAAGTCCCCTTTAAACCATGCTAAATACATTAGAAGCAGGATGATGCCTAAAACTCCTCATGGTTGTCTCTAGTACATTACTTTTGCAAGTCTTAAAGAGTGAAGGTTAGGGCCAGGTAGTGTGAATGTGAATGTGAATGTGCTCTGAGGGGAGCCAGTGATAAGAAGGTTGTGCACCACTGGAGAAGGACACAAAAGTTCAGGTATCAGCCTGGACAGGAAAACAGGTGTTTTATGAAAGGCTAAAACTATTTCCATTTAAAAATTTTATAAAGATTAAGTACCTCTGCAGTATCTGCGAACGAGCAGAACCTGTTGTGCATAAAATTCCTCAGTCAGCTTCTATTTTCTTTCCCCGCCTGCTTTGTGGAGAAAGTATGGGCCATTAGTATGGACCTGCTTTTACATTTTTTGGAAGAGCTTCTTAAATCAAAATATGCTGTTGTTATCTTCAAAGAACTTTAATTTTTTCATATCTTTAATATAATCTTATTTATTTACATCTTTAAATGCTTAGACAAAGAAGCTTAACTGAATTATTTCAGGCTAGTAACAAGGCTAGGCCATTATTTTTACATTGTATTATACATACATATACTTTATCATACACTTTAGGGTTTTTTAGTTATAATATCTTCCTAGGCTCCTCGATGATTTTGTTAATTGTGGAAACAACTCTAAATATTTATTTGATAAATATTCAAATGTCCTTTTTCATTTTAGAGGAGACAAGCTGTACCCGAGTGCCTTATATTCCTGTGGTGAGCAATCAAATCTTGATTTCTCTGCCAGTTTAGTGTCTTTTCTTAAGTAATAAAATTACCTTATTCAAATCAAGATAGTTCCCTGATAGGAATAAAACTTTATATAATACTAGCTGAGTGATTACTGCTCCTAGTCATCATGCTAAACATTTCAATCCAATGTGTTTCTAAGGCAACATGTGCTTCCCTATTTAATACAAGTTGTTTTTATCACAGAAATTATCTGATTATAAAAAAACCCCAAGCATTAGCATTGAATTATGTTAAAGATATTTGATATTAATAATATTTAATCACAGATTGATATATTGCAAGAACATATAACAGACTTCATCACCTATTAGTGAAATACAGTTAAACAAAGAATAACTCTCTTCAAGGAGTTATTCAAAGAATAACTCTCTTTGGAGGTTCTTTGTCCAACTTTCTGTTCAAGCAGGCCAGCCCTGAGTTCATACTAGATTGCTCAAGTCTTAGTCCAGTCCACTTTTGAACACTTCCAGGAACAGGGCCTGTGCAACCTCTGTAGGCTACGTGCTCCACTGCTGTCTTGTCTTCACAGAGACTTTCCTGATGTCCAACCTGGTCCTTCCTGGTTTCAGCTTATGCCTCTTGTTTCTTCTGTTGTCATCCTCACATGCACAATATGAAGAGCCCAGCTCCATCTGCTTGTTGCTTTTCTGTGAAGTCCTGGGGAGCTGCTGGTAGGACCCCAAAAGCCATCTCTGCAGGCTGAACAAGTCCTGCAGCCTCAGCTCACAGCCTGAGTGATCCAGACCCTGACCCACTTGGTGTCTGTCCCCTACATGTTGCTTTTATCAGTGTCTTTCTTGTGTTGGGAGGATCCTGAGACTGGACTCACTGCTGCAGGTGTGGTCTCACAAGCACTGCACAGAGAGGGATAATTCCTCCCCTCCATCAACAGGCCATGCTTTTATTGATCCATCCCAGGCTGCTGCCAGCTCATTTTACTGCCAGGGCACACTGCTGGCTCATGCACAGCTCACTGTCTGCCAACACCCCAGGGCCTTTTCCATAGAGCTGCTCTCTAGCCAGTTTTTATCATTTATTTATCCACCCTTACAGATAGTAAAATCCCAACTTACAAACAGAAATATTGTGGAAATTGTGCTGTTTGTCGTCAAAACAGAAAATAGAGCAGGAAACCCACAAATTTGTTACTTTCAGCCAATTCAATTTTGTATTACATTATAAGTAATTATAACATGCTCAGATTTTAGAACACCACCAAACAGACTGTAAACTGGTACTCAGTATATTCTGGTTAGTATCATATAATTAATTTTAATCAAGTGGTGTTTCAGTATAAAGTTAGGTATCAGTTGCACAGGTAGCATTTATATTACCCAGGCCACGTTGTAGTCTCCTTTTGAACTGGACATCAGAAACATTCTAAAAGAGGTAGTAGTCCCTGACCAAAAATAGCTTTTAAATCAAACATGATCAAGTTGTTCTTTCTTCCCTTTTTTGGCTATAACAAGTGTAACAGAGAATGGTGATAACCAATTAATCAAGTTATTTCTAGGCTAATTTTCTTCAGACTGAGTTCATGGCAAAAACATGTGTTGATTCAATTGAAATATAAACTAGTTCACTTGTTCCTAATTGATACTGACATGCAGTCATGAGGTTGTGGTTTCCAAAGTAATGATGTTACTGTTGATTTGGAAATCAGGTGATGGTCTTTCTTTTTCAGTGTCCAGAAATAGAGGCAGCTTCTGAGAAGCTGAGGTGCCTACAGCCAGATTTTAAAATTAACTTTTGACTAAATTTTAATAGTTATTTAGGTATGTGAAGATGAAAAACAAGCTCTCTGTGACACCTGCTAATTTTGCACCAATTTCCTATCAAGGTTACTTCTGGGCAGTAAAGTCTGCACATGGCACAAAATTATTATGATACCTAGTCATTTCTGAAAAATGTAAGATGCTCTTCTTTGCTTCTTTGGGTTCCTAGACAACATTCAAAACATCTGTAATATATTATGCTCCTATGTTCATATTTGAAAATAGGACTTGAACTGCTGAATTGTTTCAAAGTTGTTGAAGACGAACCAAAAAAAAACTTGAAAATTTTGAAACCATGTTTAATATGAAGAGCTTAGAGTACTTAAAATTAAGTGTTACAAGATAACCTCTTTTTGTGTCTGATAAAACAGAAGGGTAAGAAATGGTTTCAGTTCCAAACTACTGGAACATGAGCTGGTTTTTTGTTCCTTATACACTTGAGGTACTTACATGCTCACTTTACTAGAATAAAATGTTGCTATTCAAAACTCCTTAGGGAAAAGAGAGAGGCTTTTTATGTCTGATGAGAAGACGTGATTATTTATCTGTGATTCTGTGACATGATTATTTACATTTCTCTAAGGACGTGCTGAAAACTCAGGTGAGAGATGCCCAAAAGCACACTTTGGACAAGGCACACCTGGAGGCAAAGTGTCTTCCTGATGCAGAACCATCCTTGGCAAGACAATGATAGGTCTGGATGTAACTCCTGTGTCACAGGTGGCTCAGACTGGGGTTTCTTTTTTCCTTGATGGAAATGTCAACCTGTGCTCTGAATGCCTTCTGCTATGGCAAGTCATGTTTGAGAGAATTGTGGCTTCTGCCCATAGTGTGTTCAGCCTGAGCAGCTAGACCTTTTAGTATCTATAAACTGAAAGATACCAACTACATTGACAAAAAGTGTTTTTCATCATCCTGAAGATTTTAAATAGCTTGTGATATCTAGTCATCAAGTTTAACCATTTTCTGAAATCTTGTCTCCAAATACTCTTTTAAAATTAGATTGATTTTGCACATATCAGGAAATGTCAATTGAATCAAATGGTGATTCTCTAACACGTGGTAGATGCCCATGGTCTTTAAAATGCACAATTCTTTTATGCAAAGTCAATCACCTGCCTCATGCTTTATTACCTCTGTCAATCTACCTCTGTGTTCATTTTGACTGTTAGTGAATTTCCCCTTCGTGACATTTTAGGAAAGAATCAGATAACTACTTGAAATGGTTGCTTAATTTATAAGTATTACAAATCAAGAAGTAACTGAAAAAAAAGTTTATTGATAGACAAAACTGCCAAATGGTCTCTAAACTATAAATCTGCAAGGAGTTATTCATGATCATTCAGACCAGGAGTTATTCCAATGATCATTCTAGTCACATGAGTTTGGACTAACTTGGAAGTAGAGATTTGCTAAATCCCAGTCTAAAATGATTTCTCTGAAAGATTCTCCGTGTGAATATTCTCTTTAATTTATTTGGTAGGTCATTAATTTAAATCCCAGTCTATTCTGGATTGAGTTGCACCTGCTGCTCTACGTTGGCCTAAAAGAAGAGGAAATACTTGATAACCAAATTCAGAGTGCTAGCCAGGTATATAATATCTCAGTAGCTGCCTCTGAGCAGAATTGAAAGGCAAAGAGGAAAGTAACCATGGATTTTAATACATATCAAAATACAAGCTTGAAATTAGAGAAGAGCAGTTGAAATATCTGTTAAAACGCAAGGAAAAGAATTAAATAAACCATAACATCCTCTAGGCAGGTGTTTAATTTACAGTATTATCCTGGGACGTGTTTTTATATTGAAAGGAAGAAAAAGAAAGACTGATACTTTAGTTCAGAATTCATCTATCAATTGTTTAACAATTTTAAATTGTTAAACTGTTTACAGAACAATCTATCAATACACCAGAAATATTTTTGTCATGTAGTTACCATGGGAGGCTCTCAAAATCGGGATGAAACTACAGAATGCTCAGAGAATGCCAAGGCTCTGTTTTGGTGGTACAGCTCACACTAAGTCTGTGAGTGGGATAACATTTTTTGTGTCAGCACAAGTGTGCCTTCAGCAAGTGTCTGCTCCACATTTGTAACCCATATACCTGGTCTGGTACAACTTTAGCGTGTGTATCAGGTTAACCAATTTTATCAGGTATAAATTCATCATTGTCAGTGAATTTGTGACCGGAAAATGAAAATTATATAGTTTTCCTAAAATTTCTTTCCCCCTTTTAGAAGATCTCAGACTAGTGCTTTTTATACAGAATGCCCTTAGGACTTAAGTCTGGCCCTGTGTTTTGAACCATGGATCCAGCCTAGCATTTGTAGGAAAATGTCTTTTAGCAGCCATTCAATGAGCTGTTGCAGGATCCGACAATAACAATGGATGATGTAGAAGACACTGTTCCTGGCAAGCTAGTTAGAGCAGGATTTTCTTCTCCTAGCTTGGAAGTGGTACTGGCTTTTTCAGTCACAGATTTAATACCTGCCATTCTTTTNTAATAAAATTAATAAAAACACTTATCAATGACTTTTGCAGGACTTACCCAAATCATAATCCTCTATATACCAAATCAAAACTTGCCTAGAATGCCAAAGGAGTAATGCAGTGCATTCTCTAAATATTGAGTTTGATTTTAATGAGTCAAAACTGGTGTTTGTAATAAGAGTATACTGAATATTCAGTCCTAACATGTACATTGAATATACTTTTATTGCATGGGTCTTTCTTTTCTTTTGTAAGAGGCATGGTTTTCCCCCAGGAACCAGTACCAATTATCCATCATCAAATTAAGAATCCTATATAACTTATACAGCAACAGCAAAAGACCTCTACATATTAGGAAACTTTCTATCAAAAGCTAAAGGGATCTTAAAATTTGCAGAAAGCCAACCAATGATCAGAATAACGTAAGCCAATGCCATTCTTCAGCTTAGTAAATAGCAAAGAGAAAAATATGAGTGCATCTCATAAAAATATAAAGACACAAACATAACAAAAGAACATACTAAAAACTGTAAAGATATATAGATATATACACATATATATTGCAGTTGTAATCAAAACTTGGCATAATTTTGTCTTTAATGAGGAAATAGACGTTGGAAAACTTACTAAGAAAGTTTCCAATTTAAGAAGTTGCTACATGTATTAACTTTTGCAACACATTTCAAAGGCATTTCCAGAGAGGCAATGTATGCCACATTAGCCAAACGAAGATGAATAAGAAACAGACATATTTTCATAAAGCAAATCTAGATAAAAATCTTCAGCAAAGTAAATTGCATTTATTTATATTAAAAGACTGAGAGATAAGAAATGAGCCATGTTTGTTTTTTTTCCTCAAAATAATCATTATAGCTTAAGTAAGTTAAGCTAACTCTACTGATCCATAGAAAAA
>VXBC01002568.1:15011-49313 GCA_013399945.1 Ploceus nigricollis | reverse complement strand
TTTTTTTTTTTTTTTTTGTGTCCCAGTACCATACTGCATACTGTCCATGTTTTATCACTCTGTGTTGATAAACATTTGACTTTTATATGCAATTGCTTGTCTCTTCCTGTAAAAGAATGAGAGGACATCAAACAGACGTGGCAGATTCAAAACAAACAGGAGGAGGCAATCTAGAACTGAGCTGTGGAGCTCCTCACCTCAGTAGACTGCAGATGCTAGTTATACACAGCTTTAGAAAAGAACTAAACAAACTAGTAACAGAGAAATTAATTAGTATAACCCTTATAAGTATAATAAATATTATTAGTATAATAAAATTAATAAAAACACTTATCAATGACTTTTGCAGGACTTACCCAAATCATAATCCTCTATATACCAAATCAAAACTTGCCTAGAATGCCAAAGGAGTAATGCAATGCATTCTCTAAATATTGAGTTTGATTTTAATGAGTCAAAACTGGTGTTTGTAATAAGAGTATACTGAATATTCAGTCCTAACATGTACATTGAATATACTTTTATTGCATGGGTCTTTCTTTTCTTTTGTAAGAGGCATGGTTTTCCCCCAGGAACCAGTACCAATTATCCATCATCAAATTAAGAATCCTATATAACTTATACAGCAACAGCAAAAGACCTCTACATATTAGGAAACTTTCTGTCAAAAGCTAAAGGGATCTTAAAATTTGCAGAAAGCCAACCAATGATCAGAATAACGTAAGCCAATGCCATTCTTCAGCTTAGTAAATAGCAAAGAGAAAAATATGAGTGCATCTCATAAAAATATAAAGACACAAACATAACAAAAGAACATACTAAAAACTGTAAAGATATATAGATATATACACATATATATTGCAGTTGTAATCAAAACTTGGCATCATTTTGTCTTTAATGAGGAAATAGACGTTGGAAAACTTACTAAGAAAGTTTCCAATTTAAGAAGTTGCTACATGTATTAACTTTTGCAACACATTTCAAAGGCATTTCCAGAGAGGCAATGTATGCCACATTAGCCAAACGAAGATGAATAAGAAACAGACATATTTTCATAAAGCAAATCTAGATAAAAATCTTCAGCAAAGTAAATTGCATTTATTTATATTAAAAGACTGAGAGATAAGAAATGAGCCATGTTTGTTTTTTTTCCTCAAAATAATCATTATAGCTTAAGTAAGTTAAGCTAACTCTACTGATCCATAGAAAAAATTCCACATCTGGAAAATCTTTGCTTCATCTGTGTTGGGGTTTCGTGCTTTATGGTGCTTTGTTCACCAGTTCCCATGACTCTAACTTAAACCTCTCCCTTAGGAGCATTCCAATTCCAATGGAAGAGCATTCCAATTCACCTAAAGATATAGCGATAATTTCATTTCCTGAGGTATGTTATTTAAGCTTCCTTACCTCTTTCCCTAAACAAAGCAAAATAAATACTCAAAAATAAAGCAACTTAAAAAAAAAAAGGACAATGTATCTTTGAAGCATGCTGCAGTATGGACAATTATTTTAATAGACTGAAGTGAGATCAAAAACTGTAATTGTCAAAGATAACAGAGAAGTACATTTTTTGTTACTGTAGACTTCTAGCTGTTTTTAGCAAATAAAAGTTTAGATACACTCCAGCACCAAAATCCCCTGTTTGCCATGAACCATTCACAAGCAGCACTGCTTAAAATCTGAATTAAGTATCGGCCAAATGCACACAGTGCAGACAACCAGAAAATAATTGCCTCCTGTATTCCCTTCCGGCTGTTTCCTATATAGTGCTACACAATTGCTTACTCTTTGCCTCTGTATTTAGAAATCCAGGAGATAGATTTAGAAATATAATTATGACAGAAACAAAGTAGCACAACCAAAGTACTTCCAAAACTGGGATTTTTTTTTTCCTCTGTTAAAGGAGCTGTGTGCTGAGTCACAAATGTTTGTTTCATATGTATTGTCAGAAGGAGGTATGGGCTAAATAACAAAATAATTGGAAGTGCAGACATCCAGTCACCAAGGTTTAAAGGGCACCTGTTTCAAGAACACAGACACACAGCAGCATCTGAAAAAGTAAATTAAACAAGAGAAGGACTCAAGTACCAGCACAGAGTTGTCCTAGTTCTTTAGTTATTATTCTTCCTGCTTGAGTTTTGGCCCATGTCATCCTGTAGTTTTCTAGAAAAGACCCATGAATGCTTGGAAGATAAGAAGATCCAGGTAGGAGATTCACACTTACTGTCATTGAGTGGTCTGGATCAAAAAGGTCAAAGAGATTAATTCATTCTGACATCCTTTGTCTACCACACACTTCTCCAGATTTAGTCCTTGCTTAGAGGATTCAAATAAAAATTTATGAGCAAATCTTCCTCTCAGTGGAAAGATCTTTAGCCTCTTGTAATGCATGGAAAATACACCTCAGTGAGATTCTAGCATAAGAACTTGAACCACTGCTTTCACCTACCTCTTCTCTCCATTTTCCCTCCTTCTGACAAACTGCCTTCAAGGTTTTTATGTTTGAACTTCTGCTGCAAAGAAGATTTAGGAAATTAAACTTTCTTTGTTTGCAGACAACTGGATCCAATAACTGCACTTTTGCCTTTTAATTGTTTGCCTATCATGCAACAGTTACTAGTTCAGGAGGGGAAAAAAAAACCAGTGAAAATTAGCTATACTGCTGCTCTGTTACAAGTGCCTGGAAAGTGGGGCACAAATTACTTTCAGCTGCTTCCCCAAATGGCAGGGGAGGGTAATCCCTGGCATAACTGTAAAGGAAGGTGTAGCTGACGGTGAGCTGGCAGGCATTAGCAGCTGTCCCAGATTATGGTCCCTGCAGACCAGCTTTTTGTACCAGAGTTTGCTGCCCCAACACTCCCCCTCCTCTGGGACAAATCTGTGCAATGGGCAGAGTCGTGCTGAGCTGTGCTTAGCACTTGTTACTCATCTATCACTCCCAAACCATGCTGAGTTATTAGAAGGGGTAAGTGGAAGTCACTGTAGCCATAATTATAGCCTGCATGCAAATTGTTATCTGCATGAATGCTCACTTTATCAGCAACCTAACAACAAATTGATGAAACTTGAGAAAGCCTTACATGTGTGTGACAGAGAATAAAGAAGCTCAGGTACAGGACTCCACATTAATTCAGTAGAAAACCACCCCACTTTTAACATCTTGACCCTATCAACACTGAGGAAGCATTGCCTTACCAATGTCCTCACACAGCAGGAGTCAGGATGGAATTTGCTTTTATTTCTGATGGACCTTTGAACAGCAGATCTCACTGATAAGAAGCAGAAGATTTCACTGATTCAGTCAAGTGACTGTCAAGCGAACTCAAAAGCATATTTCTTTCCTGAGCCTGCAGCAATTAGACACTCACCCATTCATAGAACTGTCCTTAAAGAAACAAGAAAAGTGTGCTGTGTTCTCTGGTTTATGCTATAAATAGCAAAAATTTTGGAGCAAGTTACCTTGATCAAGAAAAAGTTAATTTATATTCCCAGACATTAGAAATATCCCTATGTTAAAACAGAGACTATCAGCCAACCCTATATAACTGTAACTGAGGGATAAAATAATTTCAGAGGAGCACTTAACACCAAACTGAAATTTAAAAGCTGCCAAAATTTTAATGAAGGTTTATTCCTGAAGAGCATCCAAATAGATTATGATAAGAAAATCAAAGTAGCATAGTTCTGCTCTTCAATGACATTAGAAAATAGGTATACCATTATGATTAAACTGGCGCAATTTCTGTAATATCTGATTATCTTTAACTGATTTTGAAAGTGCAATACAGTATTTTTTATTTCCTACTTTGCCAGCTGTGGATCTGTTGAGAGAAACACAGTGCCTAACTTGCAGTCCAGAACCAGTAAATCCTTTCACATCTAACTCTGAAAGGACACACACTACTCTGTAGCTTAGGCTGCAGTGCCTCATGTTGAGAGCAGTATTAATCATGAAGGAATGTGCTAAACATTCCTTGTACATCACTGATTCATTTTTATTGAGACTTGATTACATTTCCTATCCACCCTTCTAATTTATTCTGGACATTTTGGGACTTTTTGGATTTAACACCCAAATGAATTTAATAAAAAATAGGGACTTTGTTTCCACTTTCAACAATCAGGATTGAGCTGGACTCCCAACCACAGGCCCTTCAAATCTATGCTCCTCTCCAAGCCATTCTGTCTTCACCGCCTTACCCCAAACATCTCCTGATGGATTTTCCCAAGGAAGGCCTGTGCTGTTTCCAGCCTCCAGTTCCAAAGCTGGCCCCAGCTACCTTGCCAGATCTCTGACTGTGAATTCACGTCTTCATTCTAAGGGACAGTTAATTCTTCTAGAATAGCTAAAGTTTTTAAATTAACCAACCAGTTTTTTGTAATCTGTCCAGTATTTTTTAATAATATACTTTTTAGTTAGCTTATACAGAAACAAAAATAACAAACCCAGCATTCTTTTTCTTGAATCACTTTCCTTCCTTTTGTGATATATACTTCTGGCTTAACTCCAGTCATCTTGAATAGCTTAGGATCTTACTGTAGGTCATGTTGTGTCACTTGAATAGGAGAGGCTTTCCAGCTCATTTTTCAGAGCATTTTCATATTCACTAGCACAATCATCAGAAAGCAATGACTCAGTCTATGATAAACTGTCAAACTAAGTTTGTCTCTATCATCTACTGCTAAAGTTTTCTTGACACCTATTCAACAATTCATTTCATTCATAGTTTCTCTTTGATAAGTTTCCATTCCTTCAAGCCTTTTCCTCCCAGCTAGGAAAGAAATCTAGTTCCCCTGGGGCTATTTGTCAAAAACTCTCCACCCAGCAAGAGCTGACCAGAAAGCACACTTAGACTCTGAACCAGAGCCTGGAATGAAACTTACTCATTCAGTAGCACCTACAAAGGCTCACAAGCGCATTCCTCTGTTAGCATATATAGCAGCCAATAGAGTCTACTGGTTCTCATAAAGTGGATGTCTTGTATCCCTTGTCCACCTTTCCTGTATGCATTTTTTCATGGTTCTTTTAGAGTGTTCATTCAACATGCAACCAGGTGAGCACGCTTAATTATCTCATATTTCATAGGGAATACCTTACCAATTGGAGACCATGCAGCCCTTCAAGGGGAGTTGAATACTTTTCTTCACATTCTTGCAGTGTCTATACTTCATTTTTCATCTCTTGGCGTTACAGCAATCAGCTGTAGTATGTTCAGACTCTAGGAAGTCTATCTACCTGAAATGTTGAGATAGACATCTCTAAAAGTTGTCTTAATTGTTTAGCTACATATCTCAATGTGGATTTGTGTTCGAATGCATGTTGTCAGTTTTTAAATGGAATTTATAGTCTGGCTTAGAGTTCAAGCAATAACTCCTGGGTTTCATTATGCATGAATCTTCTATGTTTGTAAAATATATATATCCCTCTTCATGTATTCAGTGGGCCAGACTGTGATTCACCTTAGCACAAATAGATTGAAAGTTGTAACTCCCTGAAAGAGAGCTTTGTTTTGAAGGTGAGTCACAGTGTTGCATCCCCAACTTTATTTCACTGCCTCCTAAGTTCAGGAATTCAACCATTTGCTGTAAACTGGACCATTGAAATGATTCATATTAGGTCTATTTTTTACCCTATGTTGTTTTAATGAGCTGACTTTCAGCAAGCTGTGCAAACAGTCGCCCCAGGACCATATGAGAGGACAGTTGGGTGCAATAAGGGACACAGGCAAAAAGACTTTGAATTATGAAATATTTATTGTAGCAGCCTTCTGCTGCTAGTGTCTTGGGAAATAAGTGCCTTAAAGAGGCTGCACAAGACTTAGAGAATTTGGTACAGAAAATGTATTTAAATACTAAAATATGTAATTCTAACGGACCAAGAATTAGGACTATGTGGCTACACAGCCATTCAGATGATACTACAACAGCCTCTGTTATTTAATAGAAACTTTGGAGTCCCTTCAGAAGTTTGAAACTTACAGACTGTCTTTTGCAGACTAAACATCTCCCCTTCTACCCTCATGTTTGCTGTGCTAGCCTATATGAGCTGCACAGACACCCTCATCTGGACTCTTGGTACATGTGACTTGCCTCTGTTCCACTGCCTTTTGTGACTCTCCAACGTGTATTGGTCATTGGTATTAGGGCATTGGTCCCCTAATCTGTTTCAGCTGAACTGATTTTTCTGTCAATCCTTTAACATTTCCAAAGTTATGTCACACATTCACAATCAAACCATGTCTTTACACAGGCTGTTGATGTATTACCATGCTCTAGTCCTTCCTATTCTTGCTAAGGGCTACCATTCCTAAGAGAGGTCCCCACCATTAACATCTTTTATTAGCTTTCAGGCATATAAAGATCATGTAACCTTGGTGCAGAGAGTGCTCTGCTGGGAACTGTAAAAGCAGTGTGTGTTTACAGTAACACTAGACACTGAATTTCAGAATAAGTCAGCATTTTTTGCCCAACAGGAATCCAGCACATTGATTCTCAGGCAAGGAGGAGCAGAGTGGACCTAAGGTCAGCGTGTGCTTGCTGTTAATGCACAGTTCAGTTTTTTGTTTCAAGCTTCAGCCCCACACTTACCTGCCTTTTTTAGAGTTTCCTTGCTCGATAGATGTTAAGATTTAAGAGCTGGTCTCCCCTTCTTTTTCTGAGAGCTGCTTTCACGGGGCTGTCATTGATAAAATAAATATAGTAATTGCAAAGGTTTGCATGACTTTTCTGAGTTCCACAGATTCATTCATGTCTTTACAAACCATGCACAACAATGTGATGAATTCCATTTTTTCCATAAAAGGGTATGGAAACATCTAACTTTCAACAGATTATGAAGTTTTGCAACTAGCATGAAGTTAGATCTGACAAGTGAGCAAGGCATTTATAAAAGAAATTACAATGTTTTAAAAAATTGGTACAATCTGAACTTCCTTGGTCAAATAGAAAAGATTTCTTTTGGATATATTTACATTTACTTTGTATTGCCTCTTAGAGAGAAAAACCATATCTACTGAGGATCAAAATAGGCAGTGGATTTTGGTGAGCTATACATGTTTAATGCATCACAGGTAACTATGACACCTTGTTTTGGTTGATGATCAGCAGTACTTTACTGAAAACATTGTACAAAATGCATGGGCACAGATGGACAATGTACGTATGAAGGTCTTCTGCTGAAATTAGAGTGAAAACACTTTTTCTGCAGTCTTCTCATTGCAAGGCATAGTAAGCTTTAAAAATGGCATCATTCCCCTAGATGAAGACTAATAAAATGTGTTTAAACTTTGAAGGCTAAAATCTAAAATCTAATTTATCTTTGATCTAAAATAATTTTCAGTATCTGTCAAGGATGTATTTAAAAACTTTCTTGAAATGTATTTTAAACGATACATTATTATTAATCCTTGGTGCTAGAATTTATTTTTTAGTAATTTGGTTGACCAGATGCTGAAATTTTACTGTTCTTACATAGAGGAGGAGGTTTTCAGCATCAAATAACTAGGTTAATTAGGTTGAAATTAGGTTAATTAGTAACTGAATCTAGTCCTATTAATTGACATTCAGAGCCATCATGACTTGATAGGGACAGAGCTTTTCAAAGTTTAGTATTGAAGGACTTATATTAAAACCTGGGTTTTAGTTGCCCCTTTGGTTTTTCTTATGCATTTTGATATACAGTTTATATTTAAGTCTTGACCTTTTGAAATATATTTGTTTTATTCCTGAATTTTATAGAAAGTTATCCAAGCTCAAATTTTTTATCAGTACACTGACAGCTGCTCACTTCAAATATCAAACAGTCTGTAATCAGTCTTTTAAGAAAAGTACATCAAGAGTAGAAGAGTATACGTGCTTGTTGTACAAGAGTACATTTTCCCCTATAACTTGCTGTGGAAGTTTTCATTGAATGTAAAGAAATATTTAATGCCTCCACATGCAATTTTTCTAGTACTTGACTAAAGGGTAGTAAGTTTGGATTGAAAAAAATTAGCAACATCTAAGTTTTGACATCTAAACATGCCATCATTTTGTTGTATCTTCTGGAGAATTGTAATGTTTCTTCTTATTTTGGTTCCTTATGCATAAATTGTTATAGAGCACCAATGACATTCAAAAAAATCTCCTGGATAACTTTCAGATGTCTCCTAAAGACGCACTTATTCTATATGCCTTCAGAAAGTTGCCAGCATCAACAAACAGGGCTGAGCTGATTTAAACCATGAAAAAAAAATCCAATTATATTTTAATTAAGCTTTCAGTTATGACTGAAGCTTTGATATGACAAATTTTATGTCTGAATAACAGGTCCTTTTTCACAGGGAAGGGGTAACAGGCTATCAAGGAGCTACAAAACTTTCTAAGCAAAGCAAACCTACTTTCAGAAGATGTTCTTTCTAAAGAAGTTATGTACTGTGGTACTGATATAGGGTTCCCCTAACATTATATTCTGCTCATTTGTCATATTTAATCTTTTTTTTCACTTTTGATCTTTCTAATTCCTATGTTTAAATACTACATCAAGGACTTGCGCAACAACTGATAGATGTGTCATTCTGTTTTACATTTGCACAGGGTTTTTTCCTTTGTACACATATATTTTTTTGTCCCTACATAAGCTCCACAGATTAATTAGCCTTAGTTTGAAGGAAAAACATACACAAACACAATACTCTCCCCAATACCAAGTCAGTGTTTTGAAACCTTGTACTACTTTAAAACACGTCCACACTTTCCTTGATGTGCTCATGCTTTAAATACTTTTTGGCTCTTATCATTACTCTTCCCTTGCATTATTAGCTGTCATTTGGCTGAGCAGAAGAGATTTTCATCTCTTCTTGTAAATCAAACTCTCTAGCCCCTTAATAATTTTTGTTGCTTTTATCTGAATTCCTTCAAAACTTGTTTATGTCTCTGTGGTGCTGGAGAGACTAAAATTATATGCTCCATTTGAGAAGCAATTCATTTGTGCCAAATAGAGTATGTCTGGTTGCTCTTTGTGGAAATACTGAGAAAGTAAATAATAGTTATTTTTTATAATATAGATGCATAAAAAAACTTATGATGAAAACTTCAGAAATAATAAAGAAGAAATTACATATATTTTACCACACTTCTCAGTGTGGTAATATTTGACATTATCCTTTCACCATTACTGCAACACCTTATTTTTAATAAATAAGCCTTTAAAGTATTAGTTTAACCTATCAATCTCAGGTGTAAGCCTTGTTTCCTTGTCTGTTTTCTTCTTCAACTTCTTTGAGAGTGTTTTATTCCCTTCTTCCAAATACCACTTTTTTCCAAGGAATTTCTACATCATCTACTCATAAATATGAAGTAACTAATCCTATATCTCACCAGGTCTTTCATTGTTTCCCTCCCCCCTTCTGCTATGAAGCACTTAAAGAAACACTTGTACTTACTTGATTCTAGTGCACATCAAGATTTGTAAGTAGTTTTTCCATGTATGTGTTGCAGCTGCTATTTTAAATACATTTTTTCAAGGCCTAATTTAGATTCTTTCAGAGCCATTAATATCTTTCATTGAACCTCAGTACAAGACTCATATTTCTTATTTTATTTAAGAACTGCATAAATTCACTATTGTAATGATGTCTCTAAAAACTTTACGTTTACAGAAGGTAAATAGAATTTTAGATTCTCCAATGTAACCCACCTCATCATCTAGATATATTTTTAACAAGAAATGACAGAAGTATGTTCAGACTGAAGAAGAGCAAAGCAGACAATTTTCATCATATGGAGATGCCACCATATATGTCTATTTTCAAAATTATTTGACCATAGAAAAATATTAGGTCAGATATAGCAAAATACAGATCAGGCTTCCAGCCCTACAAACACAAGGTTCACATTTTCACCTTGCTTTTGAGACTGTGAAGTGTACAGTTTATTAAACATATACTAACAAAATGACCTATTAAAATAATTTAGGGGAACTTGCCAGCCAGTTATTAGTCTCAGGACATAAAAGACAGACTACATACTGCTGTATCCTGTCAACCTCCTTTTCCCCAAACCATCTAGTCCAAGTTCACTATTTTTCCACAGCCAGCCTTCAAATACAAGTGTCATAACCTGAACTCTAAGTGAAGATTTTCCATGTGCTGCAGTGGGACTCCAGAGGGCAAATATATCATGGCTGAAAAGAGATGCCAGCAGGAACAGCAAATTTCATGCAAAAGCAATTTTTGATGATTAGCTGTGAAATAAATTAAGTAAAGATATGGAGAAATCCAGTTCCTAGAATAATGGTGTTGCTAACTTCATGGAGTAAATATGAAACATTAACATCTAATAATAACTTTAGCTAGAGTTTTAGATTTCTTTTGTAAGTTTTTATGGCATGCTGTGTACATTCAGTATTCACAAAGGCTTTATTATGGAAAAGAGAACATATGTTTCAGTTGAGATGATGATTACTTTAATCTTCCAGATAATTAAATTTGACACAGTCCCCATAAAGCTTCAACTTGCATCTGTGATATATTAAACTTAGAAAAGGTAAAGCAAAATATTAGATTCTTTATCTTTTAAAGGTTAGGCATTAGAACTTATAGTCAGCAAGATTTCAGTTCAAATAACAAACCCAGAAGAAAGGCATCCTAAAAAATTGCATGAAACACTGGGAAAAATCATGGGTTTGCTTTTTTATTTTTTTTTTTTTTTTTTTTTTAGAAAAAGTAATCCAATTGTAGCCAATGTTCTGAAAAAAAAAAATAAAATCTGTTCTGTGCAGAGAAGCTAATTGTTTGAAATTATGTTTATTTAGTTCCATCAGAGCAGAAATCAAGGGAAGTTCTCACCAGCTATGTAGTGGCTGAATTTTAATTTCCAAAAGGAAGCATGCAATTAAAACTACAGTAGATGACAGATACTCTCCTCCCCTTGTCTCTTGCCTTGTGTTCTTGTCTCTCCACCATGCAGTGTGTACCCATCTCCCTCTCAACCCTAGCAAAACTTTCTTGTTCTGTATTAACATTTCATGGGGGACCAACCCTTTTTCATCCTTCTGTGAAATGAAGGTGGAGCAAGTAAAAGCCTGGGAGAGACAGGTTCTCTCATTCATCTTGCAGGGCTGGCAGCAGCCTGGAGCTGTGTTGGTAAATATTTGCCAGCCTGTACATAACCCAGGAGAGAAAATATCTTCTGAGCTGTTGGTCACTAACATCCAAAGTTGCAGAACTGCTGAGAAATATAATTTCTCAGAGGCTTGCCAATGGCTACAACAAATGAACTTCCAGAAAGAAGAAAATTGAATAGGTCTACAAAAGAGCAAGTTGCCTTACCAAATCACTATCAATTATTTAGGGATAACTTGCTAGAATGTGTCAATGTCAGGAAAATAATATATCCTCTCATTCATTTCCCAAAAAACTGGTTTTATTATGAATAAAGCACCTCAAAGAAGTCATGCCACAAAGAACTCCAGGACAAAGAGTTAAAGCATGGTGGATACCTCAAACAGAAACCCAGAGTCTGAGGATATTAAGCACTTTTAAAAATAAATCCCCAATTTAATTATGTAAATGAACATTTGCACAAAAAATGACACAAGGAAAAGTTGGCATTAACAAACTGTCCAGCAGTGCCTTAATTAGTGAAATCTTGAAATCTATTGAAGATTTGGTCCAATACCTATCCAAAAGTTTAGATTCAGTTTGGATCCTACTTTCTATGTCATTTCTCCCTATAAGAATTATGGTTTTTCTGCTGTTTTCTCTACCAATGTCGCCACAAATCAGAAATTCAGGGATGGTTATTACATCCTGCTTGTCATCACAGTAACAAACCTTCTGCAGAGATTGTGTTTCACAGTGCTGCCATGGCAGCAGCAGGGATGAGAAGGCAGGAAGACAGCTCTGCCTCTTTGCATCACTTAATAAAACACACATTACACAGGGCAGAGATAATTGAAGATGACTTACATGAGACCCCTAAATCTCACTAAATCTTCTCAGGAATAAGCATTTTCCATTTTTCCCTGCAAGCACTGGGACTTTCTCTTTGATTTAAAATTTCTTGCCGCTCTTTGATCTCTCTGTTCAGAATGATCTCTGTACTCTGAATTATCTCCCTGCTCACCCTCTGACTTCGATGAGTCCAGCTCATATAACACTCCTCACTCTCCCCTTCAGCTCCCTGCTCTGTACACAGACACCAGTCTACACCATTGATTATATAGAACTCATTGAACCAAATCTGCTCTATTCATAATCACTGGCTATGTTGGTCACTGCAGACAAGCTCAAAGGCTTTTTTTCTTTGATATCTTATTGTGCCATTTTGTATGAGAGATGTCTGAAGAGGAAGATTTGTAATTGAAGGAACTTGGCATCTTAGTATGACCAGGTAAACACCATCTTAGTATGACCAGGAGGGACAGAGAGAGTGGAAAAGAGAAAAAACAGAAGAGAGGAAAGCAAAATTTCCAATTATGAAAGAAGATGGTAGAGAAGATTTTAAATAGGGAGTAACATTAGTGAGTTGGGGTTTTTTTTGGAAGTGTTGGGCTGTTTGTTTTGCTTTGGGGTTTGGGGATATTTTTGTGCATTCTGCACTTTTCTATTACTGCAATTTCACATACAGCCTATTTTGCATTTCCACTGGAAGTACCTTCTGCCATGCCTTTTATTCTATGAAATTCTATTCATTCTGCCTTAATTCCAGTGATGGGACCAGTGAAGCTGTAATGTATTACTCAGCTAACAAAAAGCTATGTATGGGCATTTTGCCTGTCAGGTCGCTGAAGGAAGGAGAAACAACGCTGTTTAATACTCTTCTGCTGTGGTGAAGCATAACACATGGCTAATGCTAAAAACTAATCTCAGTTCACAGCATATTGCAATCAACTATTTTATAACCAAGACAGTTCTGTTGCTCAAGTTTAGATATTTGGAAGTGTTTGGACACTCCCATAGATTAATACTCCCATAAATTTCTCTAAGCAGGTGCCTCACATATGGCTAAACAGAATGAAGCTTTAACACTTCCTTTCTCATTTGAATTTTAAACTATGGCACCAGCACTAATGTCTCTTTTTTCCTCAATATGCAGTATTTCAGAAAACATTTGGCTGCAGGGGCAGAACTTGGGGGTTGTTTTTGTTTTTATTCTAATAACGTAAGAATAGTTTATAACCAGCTACATTAAAAACAGGTTAAAATGGAATGATGTGAAAATGAAAGTGGAAGCACATCTTTCATGCTATTCAGTTAATTATTATTTTGTATTTATGGCTGTGATTAGGAATGCTTTCTGCGTTCCTGTGTTGGTTTATTTATTATTCTTGGAGCACACAGTGATAGTGAGACAGCAGTTCAGAAACAGCCAGATAAGCTTACACTTTGAAGTGCACAGAACTCTAATTAAGCTGTGGGGCTGTTTACAAAGCCAGGCCAAAATCACACCATGAAGATTGTTAATATTTATTTGAGATCACGTTTAATTTGAGGCTCGGGGATGTATATTAGAAGGCTATACTACTCAGTTTATATAAACCCATTAGTATGTATTTAACTCACAACAAAACCTAATTAAGGTAGATACTTTGACAAGAGCTCCTCAGTGTTCGACCAGAAGAAGGCTTCAAGGTTAAGACATTGAAAAGGTCACGAAAACAGCAACAGATGTAGTTTGCATCATATACTGCTCCTGGGGTGGGTGGATTTTCAGCATTTTCTTTCTTAAAATTATACACTCTTGTTGTTCAAAAATACAGGTCTGGACCATGGCATGAGGGTAAAAAGCATGTACATCTTGCAAAAGCTGTGTGTACAGAAGCAATTACTGTCACCTGGAGAGAAAGTGATTGTCTTGGGGCTTCTCCGCCCCTCTCCTACCATGGGGAAGGAGAATGCAGAGATGCCTGGCAGTGCACTCTTGACATCATGGAGGGCACTCAGGAGACTTTCTCTGTTGGTCTACTCTCTCATGGTCTACTATCTCTTCTTCAGACTGCACCCATTTAGCCCCTAGGCTGTTCAAAGGTTAACACCAGGGTGTTGACAGGAGTCAAATGGGCACTGTTCTGAATGCAAAATATGGTGGGACACATAGGGTTGAGTCCATGGACTGATAAATTGCCCAGATATTTGCACAGTTACAAAAGGACACATGTGCTAAGTGAAACTTCTGGATATTTTTAATTTACCTAATTGAAAAATCGAGATTTTTTTAAAAAAACAAATCCAAATTAATCAAAATGTGGCTTTGTCATATCAAGAATTTTGTTGAGATTTGTCAAGCTGCTACTGAAACCTTTATGTTTTAACAGAATACATTTTATTTGTCTGTTTTTCCGTAGGAATTTCTCTAAATCTTTCCAGTCTGCTCTGATTGGTAGCTGCCTCTTAACCTGATACATATCAGATTTCTCAAATACTGCAGAATCAGATTTTCTTTTGGAAAGAAGCACAAGTAAAATTCAAAATTCAAAGTGCTTCTTTCCCAGCCTGGTCTCCTAGATAGCATTTGGAGACATCTCCTGAGACATGAAACAATGACACATGCCATGTGCCCAGCAGCCTTTTTTAATTGAATATAAAATTCTGATTCTGAATCATTCTTTTGTTTTGTGATACTTTTGGAGAATTATGGCATTGGTTTTTTGCTTCTCTAACAAGGGGAAAGATGTTTGCATGCATCAGATCAGGTAGGCTGCATAAACCACCCATCAAAGACACTCTGGATTTGCCACACTATTTGTTGCAGTCTTTAGACAAGTCACAGAAAAGCTCAAACTGGCATCATGTTTAAAAAAATATGTATCTCTGACTGCTAATGCATATTTTGGATCCATACATCCTTCCAGACTGAAGGGGCCAGAATCACACAGAAGAGCCAGAGCTATACATAAGAATTTGCACGTTGATGAAGAGTCAGAGGGGAAGTCGATGTATTTTAGAGCAAGCTTGAAGAGCATGAGGCTTGTGCAATTGTTAGTTTATTTCCTGAGAGCTGGACTTAGTTGCCAGAACTAAAAACAATATCTCCATTCCTGTCCATCCTAGTACCCAATGCATTTTGTCTGGTCTTTTTCTTAAAGAGCAAAAAGGATCTTTGGTATTATGTTTGCAGACCAGAGTATGGATGGAACCACTAAAGGACAAAAAACCGATAGGTTTGGCAAGTATAGGTCCTTCAGCTGGAAGTGCTGAGCAAGGATAGGGTTATAGGGAATTAGCCTCTGCCTCCTGCCAGTGGCTGGTTTGAGAATTATGTGTTCAAGAACAACGAGCAGCACTTTACAAGTAGATTCAGCCTTGAAAGGAAGATTGGAGAGGCACAGCTTTGCTTATGCCAACAAGAGGTTTCTAAAAATATTTCCAAAACAAGAAGTGGGAGAAGTCAGTGGTTGCAGTGGCAAGGCAGACCAGGCCTGGGGGACAGGAAAGACACTGCCCTGGGAGAGTCGGGGTGGAGCTGGTCTGAATTGCTGGGAGGGCTGGCAGGGCAGGGAAGGTAGGGTCTGGTCCCTGTAAATATTTGCTTCTGGAATTACACAAAGACTCTTCCTGGGCATGCATGCTGCTCCTCATGCATGACGTGGGCAGCTGTCTCTCTCCTGAGGGTGTACTATCACCTCACCCCCCTAACACCAGCTGCTGCAATCCCCTCTTGTCAGCAACAGAACCCTCTTCTTCAGATTCCCCTCATATTATTTTTGATTCAGCACACATCTTTGCTGACCCATCCCTTTTTTAAGAATTTACTTTTTTAGGTTTTTTTTTCATCTCAGCCATTAAACAGAAAACACTGAATAAAATGAAATCATTCTGGAAGATAGCTGGAGTATTGATGGCTGTGGTCAACACCAAAATTATTCAAATACAAAATTATTCAAATACAAAAACCTGTGTGTGATTGTGGTCATTCTTAAGTTTCCAGACACAGTGAAGCCAAAATATAGAGCTGCATCATAAATTTTATCTAGACACTGGTTGGTGGTTTAGACTTTGCTTATTTTTGCATGCATTTTGCTGTAACATCTCTATACAGCTAATTGAATTGTAGATGTAAGACATGGAAGAGTGCATTTTCCCAGTTACAGAAAGGTATTTGTTTTCAGGAGATTTTCCAGTACATTGTCAAATAGAGCAGCAAAACATTTTCCATTTTCTTTAAAAATACATTCTTTGCCAACCCATAATCTCAACATTCAAACCTTTTGCCCTTAATGTCATTTGCAGTGCTCCAGGTTAACTGCTTGGTTTAAGAACAAATTAATCTAGTACACTCATGTTGATCAACATCAAAGATTCACCTGGTGAGGTCTGTACCATGTGTACTTGGTACCAATGGCCCCCTCTTTCAGCTCAGACTCTAAGCATGAGTTTACCAGAGAAATGGAGGAAGTTCTTCCACACAAACAATCTGCAAGTAACTGCAGGCCTGTGATTCAGGTAGATGTCTCTGTGAAAACAGCTACATCTTCAAGGGGAGCAGGAACAAGCCTGAGCTGAAATGGAAAATATCTCCACATAAGCAGATATCGTTTGGGCAGTAGCAACTGGGAATGTGGGAGGAGCTTGCCTGAGACTGAGAGCAGGGCTCTCAACAAGAGCCATTATCCAATAATGGCACAGTGGTGGTGGCAGCTCAGCAGCTTTCCCCTGAACACATGGGTGTTTCCCAGCACAGAACTCTTTGTCACTGTCCCCCTGGCCCTGCTGCCACCAGCTGCCTGTACCCTGGGCTTGTGGATACCTTTTTGGGTATTGAGAGGTGCAGAGCAAAACTGAGTGTATTATTCCACAAGGGGCATTTTTTAAATGATGCAAGAATGGAGACTGCAGCACAGCTCTGCCACGATAGCATCTTTTAACATGATTTTAAAAATCCTTAAAAATCATGTGCTTTCATATTGCATGGCAAATTCTCACCTCATTTTGTGACTGTATTGCATGTCATGAATCTCAGCTTTCCTTTGCTGATCATACGTATTTGCTTTTAACTGTATTCCCCATTATATCTCTGTCTACAATTTTCTAAAATTAATGTCCTTTATTTTCTATCTGTATTTCTTGCCTATCTATATCTAGTTATTTACCTGCCCATGGCCCATTAAAAATTTTCTGACATTTAATTCTTTACACAATCTTACTTAGATTACCTATTTATTTGTGTTCTAGCATCACACAAGCAAACGCTTTTAGCAGTATTTCTCTGCTTCATTATGGTTTTTTCATTTTCCATTTTTTTTTTTTGCCATTTTCCAATTCTTTGCCATTTTCCAGACCATTTTGTTGAACAGGTTGTAAGAACTGTTTTAAATATTTTAAATATATTTATGTCAACATGTGTAATATAACTCCCAGTAACTCTCAAAGAATCAAACCCTAATTAGAAATATATGTATGTTGCTGATTTTGTTTTTAAATTCTTTAAAGTTGTTTTAGCTTCTAAAATGAATAATGGTCTGCATGTTTTTATTGACATTGTAGCCTGGACTAGGCACATGATTTTGGAAAGGTTCCCTCAACACCACTCTTTGGTTCATATCTCCAAGCAGTCTTGGAGCATGCGAATTGGATGGTTTTCAAATGAAACTAAGCCAAAAGATGCACCCTGGTAGTGTGCCAGTGATCTCCAACCCGGTCATGAAACCCAAAGGATTCATTCAGTTCCCAAGATGCAGGTAGACATAGTTCAAAGCAACTCTACATTGAGATGTGTCCAAACTTTGGTACCATTTATTTTGCTGTAGAAATTCATTCTTTCTGGGCTATGTTGCTGGTAATGTAGTCACAGCCAGTGGTAGTTAAAACCTTGTTGAGACTGTCTTCACCCTTGTTGCCTTCTAAAATAGTGAAATTCAGCTCCTGATTAAGTTATCACTTACTGCATCTTTATTTAAAAGTGAATAATGCTCTTCTGACCTGTTCAGTCATAGCAACAACAGCAGATCTCATCTGAACAAAGTGTACGTGTTTCAGAACAGATACATTGTGCTCTGGTCATCATGTCAGCATTTGCCCATGTAAGCTTATGTCAGGATTTGCCTGTGCAAGCATTGCACTTGCTCTACCAGGAATTTTTGCAAGAATAATAATTAAGAAAAAAAAAAAAAACCACCCAAAAAACCAAACAAACTAAAAATGAAAACAAAACAACAACAACAACAAAAAAAAAACCAACAAAAAACCCACAACCACGCAAGAGTGTGTTATCATATTGAATTTCTCTGGAGAGTTGTCTGTTTCTTTCTCATCCGGCCTCAGAAAGAAGGAGGGGTGTAATGAGGAAAGCAACTGCAAACTATAGAGATCACTCGCTGCTGTTTTGTTCAAAGACACACACACAGGACATTAGTATTTGCAGATGCTCTATGAAGATAAAAGACAAAGGCCTAGATGGGAAGAAATTATGATCTGCATTAAATAGATGGTGAGCCAGTTATTCCCTCAGTTACACTATTGCAAATCCCATAAATTTCATTTCATTGTCAGAATGAGGTAACGATTTCTCTTAAAGGAAATGACGATTAGTGAAAATGAAGGGAACTGAGAAGACACCAGAAAAAAAATTACAACAAATAAGAAAGTGTGAAATAAGTTATCTAATGTTATGAAAAGAAAAACTATTTTATTTTAGAAGAAATCAAAGGGAGTGAAAATCCCTTTGTTAAGGGTTAAAACTCTCAATTCTGTAATTTGGTCTCTATATGCCAACCTTGCGAGAAGTTAATCAATCAATTCTAATGATAATACTTCTAAAGAAAATAATGATATCTAATATTGATAGCTGTAGTTGCTGTAAAAAAAATTAAGGACTACCTGTAGAATGAAAATGAAGACAACTTTATTTGACAGTTTTTGCTTTCCCATATAATAGAGGGGATTAGGTTTTTAAGCTGGTATCTCTCATCTCTTCACACATTACCACATATAGTATTAAAAAGGAAAAAAAGAGTCTCAGGCACTCCTTTATTCCTCCCTTTCTCCCTCAGGGAAGCCACAGGACACAGTAATCAATTAAAAAGGTCAAAATAAGCAAGGTCAAATGGCTTCATTTACTGTGACTATTAATCTCAGTTACATTCGTAAATATTTTTCATATGGGAACTTATCTTTCCACTCAGCAAAGACGTGGGGGCTTAGTTCCCTCTCCTTTTTTATTATCTCCCCTCTTCCTCTCATTTTTTTATTTCCTTTCATTTGTGTATTTTCATGAAGTACTAAATATAGGGAACTCAGAATCAGGCCCTATTCTCTGCCTTAACTAGGGTAAAATACAAAAAAAATATGGCAACAAAATAAAATACCTGATCTCTAGCTATTTAAAAATACTTTATCTCTCTTCTATTTCTTACCTTTTTCATGTCTAAACATGAAAGATTACCTGAAATATCAGCTAAGCAGGGAAATATTATCCTAATAAATGACCATGCAAGTATGTGCCTGGTAAGTTATTTGATTAAACAGGAAGCTAGAATCCTATAGATATCCACAAATAAAGCCCCAAATCTAAATGACTGTATCGTTAGCTCATTTGTAAACTGTTCCAGATGTAAGATTTTGGCAGCTTTCCAGTAGGCTGGCTGCAGTCTGAGCTTTCCTGCATCCGCAGTGAGAACTGCAATGCCTGACTCTTCAAGGAAAAGCTCCACAAGGCTGATGACAAATTATATAAAGTAACAACCTGCCTGCCTGGCAAAGAGAAATCCAAACAGATCCCTGGGCAGAGAATGCCCTTTTTCCTGGGGCTAAGCTACAGCCGTTTGACCTGGATGTGTGATCGATCTGCATTATGCACCACCCGGTGAAAGCCCCTCTGAGGAGATCATTTAGTGATCATATCAGGGACTCCACTGCTAGAGCCTTGGATGTTATCTGGAAAAACACGAGAGACAGACGACTGGCAGGTGAGAAGGACATTACATAAATACATTTTTAAATTCTTAAGGGATGGAAATCTATAACAGTAATTAGTGGTATCATTTGCATATGTATCCACGTAGCCTCTGAGTATTTCTCCAGCCTTTTGTTTGTGTGTCATGTTACATCTGTGCTGTGCCTAGGGTGGAACTGTGTGTGCTCCTCTAACTAGATGAGACAAACTTCAGTTAAAGGAAGGACAGCACTGAATTTTGGTTCAGTATTATGGCATAAATTCCTCAGACTAAAGTGTGCTGAAGCATTTTATTTTGCTGTTAGGTCAGACCTTGTGCTTCACTGCTGTGATGTGCTTCAGTGAGTTGCGTTACGGAGCGTTTTGTAGCCAAGGAGTGTGTCAGTTGGAATATCTGGGCTGTGCACTGAGCAATTACTGGTATTTCCTCTGGCAAGGATTTCAGTGCTGTGAGATCCAAGTGGGTATCAGGTATGCCAGTGCTAGGCTTCTGAGATATAAATTACTAGCCATCTATATAGCTTCAGTCCACATTTTTATTTTGAGTTGCAAATATTCAAAAACTTGGGGCAGACCATAATAGAGGGCTGGAGAAGAAGATAATTTAACTCATTTTATTTTTCTCTTCTATTATTGTCTGTTAGATGAATGCTTCTCATTCACCCTGCTGGGGTTGTTACTTTTATTTTGCAGCATTTAGAGGTTTCAAAAAAAGGCAGCAGAAATGCACAATGGGTGTGACTGCCAGAGGGATCATTTTGGTTTGTTTGTATACTTACAGTGGGGGTGGTTTATTCCAGGGGGAAGGAAGGAGGGAGGAGAAATGTGAATAATGATAAGATCGGATGAGATGACCAAGAGGCAGACTTTATGGCTTACTAATGTAAACTGAACTTTTACATCACTCTCCTCCGTTTACGTTTTGGAGAAATAAGAGTAGCTAAGTGCATAACAGACATTTGGTTGAGTACTGATTCCAAATCTGATTACATTGGGTAATCAGGCGGTGAGTGGCCATTGCCTAGAAAGAAACACGTGGGCAAAAATCTGCTCTGAATTAGACCTACTCATAAAAACCTTGTTCTGCCCACGTGTATAAGTGACTGGATTAATTCTGTGCCTATTCCCATAGATGGCAAAGTGAGTTTCCTAGGCAGAGGAATTCAGCTTTACACTGTTTTAGAGTAAAAGCTCATGGTCACAGGAGATGGGGGCATCATATTTACTTTAGTGCTCTGTAGGTGGTAACAAATATGGCAGTATCATAAAAACACTAGACATTAACCTCTCTTCACAGCAAACAGAACTGGGCAGACAGTCCACTTCATCTCTCAAAAGTGTATTATAAAACTGGGATTCTTTGGTAGCCTTAACCACTGCAGGACATGGAGCAGCAGTCACAACACAGGTCCTGATGTTCAGGACATTGCTGAAACTCCACTGGAAGAAGCACTGAGAGGAAAGAAATTCTGAGTGAAAAGGCATGGATGTTACACAGATCTATAAGAGGGAAGCCAGTGGGGCCAAGTCAGCCTTTGTTTAATCTGTGTGTTGCCTGGTCAGCTGGTCACTTGTTTACCCTGAGATTCGTTGCCATTCTACCTGCTGGAGATGTTTATGTAAATGCTTTGAAGTAAGCTTTTTAATTTATAATTAAGTTCAGAATGGCATTTGCATCAACAGACTCCAAGTACCTCTGGCCTGTGTCCACATACAACAACTGCTACCAACTGCCTTCTACAAAATTGTTTCCCTCTCATCAGCTGACATAGGAAAGCATTTAATGATATGTAATTTATACCTTCAGAATGTGACCTACATATGAAAGTATGCAGATTTTATCAGGATACAAAGAGAACTTGATAAATGTATATATTTAACCTTGCATATGATTATCAAGTATTTGGAGGCTAAACAACTGCTAATTATATTTCTGGAGACTCTGTCACATTCCTAGAAACGGGGAGTGAACGTGAACCCTTTAGCCCCTTTAGCTGCACTGATAAGGGTCGGCATGTTTTTATTCTACTTGGCAGCTGGTTATGAGCCATCACAGTTTTTATCAACACAAGGCTTAGATGTTAGAGGACCCTTAAAAACTGTGACAGTTCCATTTTCCAGGCTGTGCTGGTGATGTAGACTTGTCAGTCCACTAGTATATTTGGGCTGCTGTCAGTCAGAAAATCTAGAAATCAGGCTAAACCCCCAATAAGAAGTACAGTACGTAGTTGGAATAGATATCAGGGTGTATTACAGAAAATACTTCATGATTAACAGAGATTCAGGGAGAGAAGCAAAACAGCAAGTTGTGTTGCTGTTCTGTTTGTTCTCTGGGATATCAGCAGTTTAAACTGCTGACTACCTGAAAATGGTCAAGAAGGGTCATGACACTGAAAGAAGAAATCCTCTTAGATCAGCAATTTGTGTTATCAGGACACGCCTTTAAAAAAACACGTTATTTGCAAAAGAAAGAAGAAAATCTGAAATATGCATTCTTCATGGCATATTCAAGACAAAGTAAACGTTTTGCCTTCAAAAAATCCTTCTAGTCTGCACACAGAAATAGCACTTCATGAAATGTAATTTGATATAATCATCAAACAGGGAGTACTATCTACTTCCTAAGTAGAAAATATATCATGGAAAACGTTTTTTCCAGTAGATAAAAACGGTTGGAGAAGAGAAGACTTTGGGAAGACCTTGTAGCAGCCTTCCAGTATCTAAAAGGGGTTTACAAGAAAGCTGGACAAGAGCTTAGCACAAGGGCATGTAGGGAAAGGACAAGGGATAATGGACTTAAACTGAAAGACAGTAGGTTTACACTAGATGTTAGGAAGAAATTCAGTACTATAAGGGTAGTGAGGCACTGGCACAGGTTGCTCCCTGTCCCTGGAGGTGTTTGAGACAGGGCTGGATGGCACTTTGAGCAGCCTGGTCTAGTGGAAGGTGTCCCTGCCCATGGCAGGGGGCTGGAACTAGATGATCTTTAAAATCCTTTCCAACTGAAACCATTCTGTCATTCTAGGATTCTATGATCCTGTAGTCTTACTGACACAAAAGAAAGGGAGCAATAGTCCTGTACAAAAGGTATCCAAAATAATTGAGATGCTGTTAAAATTGCATGGAATTAATTGACTGTAGCTAAAAACATTTTGATTTTGAGTGGGTGCAGTAAAGGAATGCAAATGAATGCAGCCTGCCCTCTCAGGTCACCTCTGTGTGCTCTCTCATACTGGACACTGTAGAGCAGCTTCCTCATGCTGCTTTCAAACCCCAGCGCCAGGCCTGAGTTACTGCCTGTGCCATCTCATCACGTGGCAGAGCAGCCTGTGATTCAGCCTGCTGGGGTGGAGCACACTCATATAAATATTGTATATTATTATACCATATTATGGTATATTGTTACTGTTGTATAAATTTGGTATAGCATATAAATATTGTATATATTTATAAAATACCTATCCTGAGGAGCAGTGAGCTGCAGCTCATCACAGTCACATCATAGCAGAACAGATCATGGTTTTCCACTCCGTCTTTTTTCCTCCTTCTTGATTTACGTAGAAAAAGAACATCTAGACACGTATACAGTCATATCTGATGATCTTAAAATGTGGAAGATTATTCACTAGGTAAATCATTAAATATTTTCAATTTCTGGGACATCTAAAATGCCCACTATAGGTGAAAAAAAATCTGGGGTAACAGATAATAGAGTGAACAGCAAAAAATAAGGACTAAGGAGAGAAGAAGACTTAAGTTGACAGAGCCTCTAAATAGGCAACATAAAAATTGTAACTTTTCCTGTTACTGCATTCACAAGAAATAGATTTGGAGTTCCCAGTTAATTCCCCTCACTAATGTCAGACCACATCCTCAGCTGGGAAGGAAAGAACATTCTGGCTTCTTCAGTGGGCAGACCTCCCAAAGAGACCAGGATTTCATGCACAAGGGCAGCAGCACAGAATGAGCTTTCACAGAACAGGAAGTGTCATTCTCAGCTCTCAGATGCACACACCCTCAAAACATTTTAGACAGATTTCTCCTAGTGCCTCCACTGTTTTCTGAATTTACATCACCCAATGTAGCATTTATCTGCAATGTACTGAGAGCCATTGTGTGCACCATATAACATGACTAAAGATCCTAGCTTTTTTATTTTCACCAGCATTTTTTGGAATGCATGATGAGACACTGAGTCCAACTGACTACTAATGTGCCTCTCTTTTAAATTAAGAGGGTTTTTTAATGGTGCAAGAGTTACATTGTTTTCTGCAAATCTGGTATTATAGACAAAAAAAACCAATGTGTAGGTAGTCTGAGGTTGGTGAATTACTGATAGTTTTGCTGCAGTAGCTTAGCCATTGAAAGTCTGAGGTAAAAAATTTGTTACTTGGTATTTTAAAAATAAACTTTCAGCTATTCTAGTTGAAATAATATTATTTATTTACCTACTTACCATTTCTCATATTCAATTGTCTTTTTTTTTCTAATTTAAAGTTCACTAAAATTTCTCAATGTTGTATTTACCCCAGGAATGTATTTAATTTGTACCTTTTAACCACCAATGGTGGGCTTTTGCCACCATTGTTTTTCTTGGTTTGTTTTCTGTTCATTACCAAAGAAATGCAAAATTTCTCAATTTCCAAGATCTATTACAGACCAATTCTCATTATGCCTACTTTGCTAGTACTTGAATCATCCAGAAAGATTCTACATGTCCTCATAAGCTATTGCTAAAGATATAGCCAAAGAGGGAACTCTGGGGTTGGGGTACAAGTAATCCCATCAAACAATTCATTTCCATTTAGATTACTTTTAGAAGTCTATCAGTCAACTTTCATCTAGTTTTCATGGTTTTAGTACAGGCTGGGTTATTTTTGAGTCTCCTAATGAAAGGTTTTCTGCAAGACCCTTTGGGTAGACCTTTTATTCTTTATGATGATTAGCTAAAATTATACCATTATTTAATTTTTTCTTTCTACTGCCCATTATCAATTTGCAGGTCTTGTCAAGGAACACTGTGTGCATCTGCTACATACTCTCTGTTCTTGTTGATGCCTAATTTGTTTTCCATTATCAACATCCCTGTATTTACAGTGGATTTATAATTGCTGTTTTCTCTTATGCTTTCCTCTTACCTCTGATGCCTTAAAACACACCCATGTACAGATTGTGAAGTCTGTGAGTATATATATCTAATAATTCTTAAACATTTCCCAGATATTGCTTATACTTCAAAACATGTCTGTAGCTGTCTATAGAAAGTAAAGGAAGGAAAGAAAGGAATTTTTTATCCTTTGAAATTTTTTTAAGCCCCAAGTTAAGTGAAGAATTTTGCACTACATTTCAACTGTCTCCAAAATTTACGCTCATGCAGAAGAGAAATTACCTCTTGAAGTGTTTGCTTTGTTCTGAGATTGGAGAAAGATTTACAGTGTGGGTAGGTAAAATAAGGTCTAAGAAAATGGATACGTTGCAGAACCCAAGACCACTTGATATATAGTTTCAGATATATCACTGTTTGTCTCTATCAGCATTTTTAGGAAATTACTGACCCCCAATCTGGAGACAATCTCCTACAGGTTTGGTACTTTACTCAGGCTATTATATAAATCCTAAACATAGTTACCTACCATAATGTACAGCACGATCAGCTATTGATTTGATACATATTTGTAAATAAAGCATCATTTATGGAAAAGAAACAGGAAAACAGTAAATAACAATTGTATGATAACTAAAGGAGCTGTATCTATAATAAAGCAAATGTAGCACATCCAGTGCAAAACATATGAATAATTTATTTTGGTTGAATGGTTAAATATCATTACCATGTAGTTTCCTCCCTTTGAGAGTGCTCATAAGCTTTGCTGTTATCAATATAATTACTAAAAAAGCTTATAGTGTAAGCATGTTTTTTGAGAAAACATCAGTTTCATTCTTGTAGTTTATTATTCTTCACATCTTTCAAATTCAGATATCAAATGCGACCAGAAGTAATACATTTCATAATTAGCACACGGTTGTCTAATTTTTGAAAATATTGCCACACTAAATTCCAAGAAGATATCTAGAGTATTGTATGACTTTTTTAGCATTGGTGTTTTTATCATGGAATGACTGTAATTCATTTAAGGCGAAGTCCTTCAGTCAAAATACTCACTCAAAATGGCATTGGATAATTAAATGCATCACTGAGTTCTCGTTCCATATTCTGTTTCTTAATTTCTTACTGTCTATATGAAAAAGTAAAGTGGCAAAAGGCTGTAGGTGCCTGTAGTTTGAAGCTGGTGTTTATTTTCAGCTACCAGAATGTCTTGTTTCCAACCCTCTCATGCTTCTAATTTGAAGTCTAATACCAAAAGGGGTTGAAGCTCTCAAAGGGAAGAGAATGTGTGCATACTCTGTCACCTTGTCTATTTGTAATTGCACTGCTGGGAGACTGGACAATTGGAAAATTTTATGTATGACTTTCTCATTTTCCTCCATTAGTGAAATTTTAAACATTTATCTCATGGAGCTGCACCATCATTTCTGTAATCAGGCAACAACAATAGCACTGTTTAGTCCAAGTTTACAATAAGAAGAACACAGTATACTAAGCATATTGTAAAAGTGGTTCCTACAAAATCCTCATGCATTCAAATTACAACAGCTGGAGAGGATTATGGAAATACACCCTTTTTCAGAGTTCTGGTTTTTTCTGTAGTCATTGTAGCCATTTCTAGGACTGCAGCAATCAGCCAGCAAGCCCATGTCCTGTCCTGCCTGAGATTTTAGGGATGTGCAGAAGTATCCAGTCCCCAGATACTTCAGCAATTAGGAAATTTTAGAAATAACTTCACTGTTTTCTTGGGGACTCCAAACTGATTCTTTATTAGCATGGGTCAAGGAGGAAGGGAGCACACCCAGAGCCGTCCACAAATCATGTCCAAGAGAAACTGAGCAATCGTGTAACTCTGCACATGGACAATGAGCACCCAAATGAGAAAAATATCACTGTTCCATCAGGCAGCTTGGACAGGAGTGGAAGAAAAGATGCAATACACCTGGCGACCACCTGTTAGGAAACGAGCCTCATCATTTATATTTTTCAGCATGCAAGGCTTGTATGTGGTACATGTTGTCAAATGGGGATTAAAAATGAGTGAGAAAGATGAAAATTATGGTCTGCTCTCTCCAGGCCCAGTTTTGTAATTCATCATTGTGGATATTGTTAAACTCTAGTCTTAAACACTGGATAGCACAAGATAAGCAGCACTGTGTCTCTGCTAGAAGTCTGTGCTAATGACAGACAACCAGGAGGCCTCATCTTCTCCTGCTCTTTGAACATTCATGTGCACTTACCAAAAACAGAGGCTCACAATCCCCAGACCCGACTCCCCAGACTGTGTATTCTTTCAGCACTGAGCAGGCCTTTTGCACATCTAAAAGACCACTATATATTTGAAACATTCCTAAAAACTGCTGAAAGTGCTGAACTGCTTTGTATCTGATTGTTTGGAAGGAGTCTTGCTCACAAAATATTTCAACTGCTACAGTTCTGCTAACATCTGGACATCTTCCTTACGTCAGAGGTGGATGATGAGATCCAGATGCTATGACTTACTGATGTTTTCATTAACTTCTTAGCAGTTTTGTCTTTGTTTTGTTTACCAACTGCAACTTCTTAACTTCAACTCACATATATGAGTGTTACTGGGGAGAGGGGGGAGAAGAGCTGGAAAGGAGGGGGGCAGCCAGAGAAATTAAATTAGTATTTGGCCCAGATCCAAAAGAACTGATTTCTCTTATTACAATACTTGGTTACAGGATATGCAGTCTGTGGGAAGGTCAGCCTCAGATGATAAGAAGCATTTCACCAAGCTGCTATTTTCAGTAAAAATGAGCTATATGATTTGCTAATTATGTTCTAATTTAAAAGTAAACATGTTAAGCTATGAAGACAACAGGAAATGAGGATGTAAGATAATATTAATGGCAACCTTATGAACTTTGCATTTACAATCATGCCTAAACCTAAGTGCTATATAGAGAATATTTATTACTCTAAGGGAATGCCACTATTGGAGCAGACACAGGAGGGAGCCTACTTATATTGTAGGCTACACATTAGGAACTCACTAACTCACTGAATAATTCTTTGGCAATAAACTGAGAAAGAAACAAAAACCAAAAACAAAAACCCAGAAAAAACCCAAACATATCCAAGAATCTGTATAGTATCTCTGTGGCAACAAATGCCTTATATTTGCTAATTACACAAATTATTATTCTCTACCTATTATAGAATTGCTTTTATAAGAATTTAACCATTTCCAAAGACTAGTTCCTTCAGCTTTTTATTACTGAAAATAGAACTAATGATGGCAGAACAGCTTTCCTTGCAATGTATATCCTATTAAGAGGTTGAAGTGAATTTTCAAAAACTGACTAAACTTGCATTTGCATTTTATGTAGCCATGCACTTAAATTTTTGAGGGGGTTGAACGAGAGAGAAACATCACAGCACACGGATAGCCTGACTCATCAATACCCTTATTAATAAATGTTGCAGAACTGTGAAAGAAATTGAGATCAAGAAAATCCTGTTTTGAAGAGATTATAATCTGTTAAACACTCTCTGTCAGTGCTCAGTAGAAGGAGGTAAAATCAGAATCCATAGAAGTATGTATTATGTACCCAGAAAAATGCAGCAGCCACTCAGACCAGCACAGGCAGAGAACTTACCAATCCACTGAGCTTCTTCCTGCACTGCCATGTTCACCAGCTTGCAGGAATATGGGAAAACAAAAAATGGGCCAAATTATCCCAGTGCAGGAAGTATCTCCCTGTATGGAGTTTGCTCAGTGATATCAGCATTTCCAAACTCTTAGAAGGTCAATTAGCAGTATCGTTTATTTTTTGAGTTATGGATGTGTTTGTCTGAGGGTGCACATATCTGTGTTAATCTTATACAGAGGCAGTTAATAAAAATAATAGGAGAGAAATGTTTAGGCAGATTCTACTTCCAAGTGGTAAATTAAACATACAAAAAAAGAATGAACAAAAGAAATTTATAACAGCTAGTCAGTCAGTCAGTTAGTTGGGCAGCAGAAAAAAATACAATAGCACAAGTAGGTAATAAGATCTGAGAAGCTATTTTCAAAGCAATATATTAAAAATTTGTGACCAGATGTGCAAAGATGTTAAGTTTTTTTTTTTACTTCATCCTACTTCACACCCATGTCTCTTGTGATTTGACTTCAAATGCATCTTTAATTTCTCATGTTCTCTTATGTGAAAATAGAATGGAGCCCATCCATTGCTGTAGCTTTTGGATTATACTGTATTAGAAATTAGAGTGGTTTATGTTTTGCGGTTTCTCACGAATAGGGATGAGGGTTTGGCACATTTCTCTGAGGGACCTGAACTAATAGAAACTGATTGCTGGAAAAGCATAAGGAAAAAGGAAATCAGCATTCTGCTTTTCTCTTCTTCTTTCACATTTTGAGGTCTCTCTTGTGTACCAATACAATTTCATTTGTCAGAGAGAGATAAGACAGAACCAATACAAGGCTGTTCAGCTTTAGATGATCTTTTTGTTGACACTCTAAAAGGCTCTTAGTCTCTATCAGTATTCTGTTCAAATTTCACAGCATTCTTTCAGAGTTTCTGCAAGAGCTACTTGATGATGAAGTTGTGTTTTGACAGCCATCCTGCAGTAGCAAAGTATCTGCCATGTGAGCTGAAGGAACAACTGGCCTGCCCTGATGAGCCATGGGCAAGAAGAATTTGGTGGGTAACTGCCTGTCACTGCCAGCAGAAAATCTCAAGGCTTTAAGCTGATGCTGGTCCATGAGACTGAGGAAAATAGAAATTTGTGTTGTCTCATGTATAGTTCCTATATCATTGAATGTAAAAGATGGCCTTTTTTGCTTTTACTTTGCTTGTTAATCTGATAGTCTTCCAGGTCGCTATCTGTGAAATACATAAAAGAAGGCATGATTTCAAAAGGCAAAGTAAGCAGTTCACTTCCAGCCAAGACTCTTGTATAACATCTTATGCTTTGCAATATCATTTGTCCATCCTTGCAGTCAGTATTCAGAGCTGAGAGACAGAGACATGACTGTGAAGTGTTCCCACAAGGCTGGTGCAAAAGAAACCTGACCTCAATCTTATATTTTCTCTCCATATCCGCTACTTGTCAAGACATGTCTATTTTTCCTCAGTGAGGTACACAGCTGCTTTCTGTGTTGAGCTTACCTTGATGCACTAGCTCTTACCATGCCTACTTCTCTCCATCCCAAACACATTCATTTAAAGATGGTAAATTAAACCTTCAAGCATGTGATATTCATCTGCCATGATGTTACCGCTGATCAGTAATCAAATATTCCTGGTTTTTTGAACCCCACACAGAGACAAAAAGCATAATGTTTTTCAATGCAGATGAAAACAACTTTACTGAGCAACCTGATTGAGAGAGGGTTTGCTTTACTATCAATTAGTTTGTTAAGAGTGCTTAATAATTTGGGTGAGATATAAATTTGAGTGATCTTGCTATAAGGCTGTTCAGATTAAGCTGAAAATTTGGTAGGTTTCAAAAAGCTAAGAAACCTTGGATAATAATTTTGAGGACAGTTGCTGAAGTCAAGCAGAACACTGATTTTGTTTCCTTCTGCTTTTAGTTGATGACACAGTGAATTAATTTCATGTAATGGATCTGAAGAAGAAAAACTCTTGTCTTTTTCCTAACATGAGAAGGTGCTGCCTAAAAATGTCTCATTGTGTAGAACCAAGACAAACAGGATTGCAATCAGACATTTATGTTGATAAATTTGTTTGTTTTTCTGCTGCAAGAATTTGCTGAATGGACATATCCACAACTCCACCTTCTAATACAGAAGTGCTGACTATATTCTTCTGTGTACCACACATTCTAGATGTCTGAGAACCTAATGAGGATTACAGTATTGATAAAATCCTGACATTCAGTCTTTTAGCCAGAATTAGAGTGGTTTTTTTTCCCAGTTGTATCAACAAAGAAAAGGAAGATGATGTTTCCATATGATTTTTTCAATCTAGTTGATATTATACAGTGCATACATACACACACACACACACATATATATATATATTTCTTGCTATGTTGATTAATCTTCTGGATTTCTACAGTAAAGTGAATGAGATAGGAAGAATGCTTAAGCAAAAATAATCTCATAGTCAGAATTTCTCTAAATTTCTCTAATAAAGTTCTCTGATAAAACTGTTCTTTGGCTTTAAATCTAATGTTGGGGTTAATCCAGAATTCCCTGAGAGCTCTTTACTAGTTGATTGCCAGTTCATCTTTTTTGTGGCTCAGATCATATGGAATAGCCAAAGTTCCTCTTCTGAGGTCATAAAGAATACTATGACCAGCAGCTCTAATCTTCTACATTACAAATCCCATAAAATCTCACACAGTAACTTGCACATTTGTGGATTCTGTATGGTTCACTTTAACTTATGAGTTCAGATATCTATTTTCTGAATTTTCATACTCTAGTAGTAACCTCTATAATTTGATTTTGAGTCTTTTGTTCACTGGAAGATGAAATTATCTGTAGTCTGTTAGGACCCTCAAACAAGCACTCAGATACTTCAAGCAGGAGGGAAAATGACTGCACAAATATTTATCACTGGCATCAGCACAAGTATTGTAGAAACACAGATTCCTTGGCTTATTTCCCAGCCATGGCAGCTTTTAATATAACTTGAAGCCACTTTTCAGTTTGGGTCTGTCCTTTGAAAGTACTTGATAAAATCTGTTCCATTTCTTATGGGCATATGTTGTCATCTATAGGCTTTAAGGGTTTGGCCTGCAACCTGACATAGTAAGATATTACATATGTTCACTTCATATTATTTCAGAAGAAACCTCCTTCTGTACCCCTTGGAAATGTTGTACTGCAGTGAAGTATATGCACAGCTATGTGCTATGGTATGCTAACCTTACTGAAGCTGACTGGTGTATATCTGTGGTTTAATCCTCTGGAGATTTTTTCTTCAACTGAATATGTAGAACAGTTAAAACAATGGACACTCAGTGAAAGTGGAAAAAATTAGATATTAGGTTAGAAATGAAACATCTCAATTTGTGGATCAAATATTAGATATAAATGTAGATATTGCTAATGAATTTAACCTGGGAAATTTCTTAAGCATCTTGTAATAAGCTATTGTATTAAATTATCTCAAATTGAAATACTTTCACATTACAGAATATTTAAATAGTTTTTTACTTACTAGGAGTAAGGAATTTTGCTGATGTGAAAGCAACAATAACTTTACTGAGGAAAGAATGTAGTACAACAGAATAGCTGTGTATTGAAGATAGGTATTTTGATGAGATTTCAAAGACCAATAAAAAGTTAGTCCATATTTCTCAATCTTTCCAACTACCATGAGAAATAGAAATGGTTTAGCAAACCTAAGTAGAAATGTTTGTAACATGGTTTTTTTACGTGCTTTTTTTTACACTTTACTGCCATTGGAACATTTATGGGTGACTATAAAACCTAATTCCTTCCCACTATCCCACTATCTGAATTCCTATATTGTTCTATCATCCATCAGATCTATGTGTTTAAGAACAGAAATAATGACAATCTCCTTTCTTTTTTTTTCCTCAGACTGCAGAAAGCAAAAATGATTGCTAAGAAACTTGTCTTATTCCTTTCACAAGTTCATCTTCTTCTTCCATGTTTTAATTAGTACTATTTATAATACTTCTTTTGCTCATAAGACATCTTATATTTTAATGTCATTGGGGTTAGCATCCTCACACAGCCTGTTTGAAAGCTGAAACCAGTAGTTTCTGATCCCTGAGAGCCCACCACTGCTTTTAATAAGATCTACTGAAGCTGTTAGGAATTAAAGGTCATTACAGCTTTGTGTATATTTGGGCTATTTGGCAAAATTAGCTTGCCATGGTGGCCTGATGGGTAATGATGAGCACATCTGGTTCCATTTCTTCGGAGCTACCACAGCAAGATGTAATTTCAAACATGAGGTTTCAGTATTTACCACCTGGGGAAATCCTCACAGGGATTTAACTCTTCTCTGCCCACTTTAAGATCATTTACTCTGGTTCTTCCTTTGTCTTCAGCGCATCAAACCATTTAATTCCCACCATTTCAGTATTCTGCCAGGGGCCAGTTCACAATATGAAGTAGAAGATTGTTTGTGACAAGGATAGACAAGACCATATGTTCATGCAATGCCTGGAACAGGTGCTGGGCACATTCTAACTTATACATCTCTCCAAAGAGTGACAGTGCTGTAGATGAAATTTTGCTTTAGGACTGAGGGCTCACAGCAATGAGCAAACCTGACTTTTTTTCTGAATGGCAGAAAACTTACATACTGTATAATGTGTTGCAAGAAAGAGATCAGAATTAGACCACCAGGAAAATTTATCTTTAATAAATAAGAGTATTTAAAGATTATTTTATTAAAAACATTAGAAACTATGATTTTTTTTTATGTTTCAAAGACAGTTCAGTTAAAATGTTACGTCCAGTACCACAAAAGGCATAGCAACCCCCCCAGATGACTATAGTACAGTTTCTTAGTGGTAGAAATACATGCAATTACTTTTATTACAAAAATTCTATCATATTTAAAATATTACTAAAATATGCTGTTCTGCACATCTTATATTTTTTTCTTTTAATTTATTTTGCTGGCCATAACTCATTAATTTCAAAGGACGTGAGTGGAAATGAGGAGCAGCACAGATGTTTAGCTACATACAGGAGTACACCAGAACTTCCATTGATATTTTCCTGTATTCTCAAAGTAGATAAGGTTAGATTACACACCTGCCTGTTTTACCATTAATGCTTACTAGAAAGCATGAGAAATAATAATATATTATTCAGAAGTATAAGAGGAATTTATAAAACCAGGTGGTTTTTTTTTGTTCCATGGGACCAAAATTAATTTATAGTTGTTCTTGAAAAGCAGAATGTATTTTATACCCAGCAAGTGTGGGCTTTTTATCTTTTGTCACAATTATTTGCATCTTTCTAAATCATCCTGAGAGCTAGGGAGTGGAAACCCCTTCTCCTGTACATTTACCAACGTAACTAAAGTCTCCATATGGATTTATTTTCTATTTCTTCCTATTTCTGTGAAAGTTGGCATATAATGAAATTAAAGGCAAGACCAAAACAGGCACTTGGTCTTGAAGCAAAAAACCAGGTAGGGTCATCATCACTCTTATGGGTAAGCCCATAAAACTGGATTTGAATTCAGGTTCATAATAGCCATCAGACATCTGACTCCTCCTGGTATGTGGCAAAAACATGGTGCTTTTAGCAGAAAGGTGCCCAAGCATAGCTTTTTGAAGAAAGCTAGAACAGAAGACTGATAACTCATTTAAAAAAAAAAAAAAAAAAAAAAAAA
>VXBC01002568.1:0-14993 GCA_013399945.1 Ploceus nigricollis | reverse complement strand
AATGGAAATAAAATTCCTGTACTGAGACTGAATCTTATCTGCCTGGCTGAGATTTGCTTTCCCATTTGCCTAACACTTTTCAAAAAAATTCTCATGAAATATCTGCAACCTGTCCAAAAAACTGGTCTCAGAGGAATTTGTGTCATCATCCTGAAAACACTTCTTGTACTTATGACTAACACAAATAAATCAGTATACCAGAACTAATTTATAACGAGGGGAAAATAATCACACTTCCCCCCTCCCCTGATGTTTAATTTGTTTACTAGATGAAATCATTCTACTAAAAAGCCCAATACATTACATAAAAGTATTTATTTTATGGGTACAGAATAATTAGTACTTGTAACAGGTGAACTGGGGTAAGCAGGAAATAAACTTTGCCTTTTCATTAGCAAGACACCAGTTTCAATCATATTTGAATTTTCTTCACCATTAAGGGATTTTTAATGTAATTCACAGCTTAACTGAGGTTGGGAACATCATATGATCCAATATGTTGTGTTGAATATTGCAGGGAAGTCCTACTCCAAAATATTCTTCCTTTTCCCACAGACTCAATCTGAAGCATGCTATGCACCATACTGTGGCTGAACTGGTTTTTTTGTCAAAGAGAGCATTGTTAATTTTAATGGAGTTAAAACAAATACTTAATAGCAAAGTGATAGCAACACTAGGAGACCCAAAATACTTGAGCAAGTCTTCCTTTTCTCTTGTCCAGAATCAATACAGAAAGTCCCTTCATGTTGGAAGCCCCATGTGTAGTTCTGCTGCCATTCCAGTACTCCACATATGTACACAGAAAAAACACTTCCAACTCTGAAATGCAATTGTCCAAGGAAAGGCAAAGAGGAAAAATCTACACATTCAGCAGTTTTGACCTTTTAAAGCTAATGTAAGCCCACCCCTTCCAGAAGAGTGTTCCTTGCAAATCCCATGCTGTTCAGCAGGACCTCCTTTCTTAATGCTTTCCCTGCAACATGCATATGTAGTGACATCATCCCATAAAAATTCCCCTGGCTCAGTCTGCTCCCAGTGTAGGTGTGCAGGATATGAGTACAGCCATGGGTCTAGAGAGCTCATCTTCTCACATGAGGGTAGAGGAAATTTAGTAATGCTTGTCTATAGCTCTGTCCTTTTGTTGTTGCCTGTTACACAAATTAATTCAGAAGCATTTCTGTGTACATAATGGTAAAAGGATTCAAACTTTGTTCTCACTCACACTTGAACCCTTGTAACAGTGCCTGCTTCTTTGAAGTCCCTTTAAACTCAACAGGCTGATAGAAATAGCAGTGAAACTCCATGCAGCTTTAGAAACCATCTTTTTCTCTGCTCAAGGTGAGGATAAGCAGTGTAGCAGTGGCTGGAACTGCAGCTTTTCAAGCAGAGTAACTCCTTTTAAGAAGAGAATAAAACTGCTGAATCTTTACAGCCAGTCAGACATGCTCAGCTGGTAGCCACTATGCCTCAGTCTTACCTTATTCTTCACCCTGTGGGGACAGACTAATGAAAGTCTGATCTCTTGGCCTACAAGCAGGCAAGCATGAAGGTGGGTTTTCTGCTTTTTTCCCCACAAACTCAGGGTGAGCTGATGGGTTTACTACTGAATTTCTTGCATGCAAACGAATGCATCCACACTTCACTGGGTATGATAACTTAGAGATGAGAATAGCCTTGCATAAAAAAATACAGTGGGGTTCAAAATCAAATTTTATAGTCAAAATATAATTTCACTATGTGGCAACAAGATAGACTTCGGGAGAATCAGAATCTGTTTTCTGAGTTGTAATTTTCTATATGTTTGCTACTTGTACCTTAATTTTAACTCAAAGCCTGTTATAATTATTACTGTAGCATTTAAAAATTTGTAGTAAATTGAAATGTCACTACAGGGAAAAAATCCCAAAAAACTCTGCTGAGACATACCTATTAGGCAGTTTTGTTAATTAAGAGTGAAAGGAGAAATTCACGAGCAAAGCTCAAAATGACATGCACAGCACAAGACACAAACTAAAATCATCCAGCATTGACATTCACTAGAGGAAAATGAAAGGAGCTCACTATTTAATTTACTACTTTCTGTAAAACCTTGTGAAACAGCAATAAAACCAAGAATCTAAATAACCCATCTATTTCAGCAACAGCTAGTAAACTAAACAAACAGCAACATGGATGAATCTTATTTTATCTGTCTTTGGCATGACTCTTCACAGTTTCTTAGCAGCTGCTACATTAAAGAGCACTCCTGAGAGAATGACCTTTGAGGCTCTGCAAGTGTCTTTAAAACTCTGAACTTTAAAATTGGCAGACTGTCTTCAAAAAATATTTTGTATGTATGTCAGGACTGTCATGAATTTGAGACACTGTGTGTGGTCTTATAGGTCTCATTAAATCCTGTGACTAGGAGAGCTAACTACATGCAATATACTTTAAGTGTAATTAATAGGAGTAAATGGGACCCCCTTGACTTATGCAAATAAGGCATCATTAGTTTATGCAGCCATCTGTTCTGATTTGAGTAGGCATTTCCCAGTATGCCAGAAATTACATTCACTTTAGTTTTCCACAAAAATCATTATTACTAATGCTGACTCATTCTGAAGAAGGATTTCTTTCTTCTCCCACCTGAGTTCATTCCTTACAGATAAGCAAAGATCAGCTCATCTGACAGGGAATTACCTCTGTCCTCACCGTTCACACCCTTAAAATATCATCAAGAAATCATAGCAGCTGTTTCCAAAGGTATCACACTTAAGGTGGTAAGTGACACAAGTGCTTTATAGCTCTGTATTTACAAGATATCAAAGTGGTTTCTTAGAGAGTGGTGCAATTTCCCTTCTGCTCTGGGTGCATAAAATCGGTGAACCCAATAAACTAGAAAAGCCTCATTAATGGAATCAACTGTCCTTTGTAAGTGAGCAGCAGAAGCCAGCAGATCAAAGGTGCCCCACTTCCTTCAGTAGTGCCTGCACATCTGTTTTTGTTAGATCAAATATGTGGTTAAGCTTTCTGGTTGACAACAACAAAGCTTTTTGCTATTACTGTTTTTCTAATATATGCTGACTTCAGTTTTCAGCCCATCTTTTTCTATAAATACTTAAGCGTTTTAACATGATGTTATGGGTCTGATTGATATAAGCTGTGTCTAAATTTAGCTATGGAGTTAGAGGAGATGTGATGCCCCTCATCTGGCTCATGTAAATAAAAAGATTAGACGGCACTTTGCTGGAGTTAAGTTTCCTTCAAAATAACACCAAATGCTGATACTTTTTGCATCTATATCCAGCTACAAACAAGCCTGGGACTGGATTTGCTATTCTATCAGTAGGTGTGCTCTTACTTTAGAAAAAGAGATAGAAATCATAAAGATGGTATAACATCTGCATAGTTTAAGAAAAAACAAAATAAAATTATAATTTTTAAGAACATATTTAACTATCAAATTAAAACACTGCCTACCCAACACCGTCCTTACTCTCTTTTGTATATTTTTCTACAAAAGATTTTGCAGTAGGTCTTGCTTATTGCATAGCAGCTTTATCCCATAAGCACAGACTGCCCCATCATATTAGACTGGTAATTGGAAAATGTACTAAAAGCTACTTTGTGAGCAAATGTTTTAGTTCTGAAAGTGGTCATGCATACATATGTGGCTAGCAGCCCATTGAAATTGTAAAACAGTAATCTGATTGTGCTGAACTGTAATTATAATGAACAGAGACAAAAAAAAGGTGAGGGAAAGGCTAGTATTTTAACATCCTTGACAAAATTTTCTCTGAGAGGACAGTAACAGGAGTCCTTTAAATTGTTCCCTCTCCTTCCATCTGGCATGCAGAGCTGAGGAAATTGATCAAAGAAAACAAAAAATGCCACATATTTTTGCATGGTACCACACATGTCTGATTAAAGGCAGTACTCAGTGCCTGATGCTGGTGTGACCCAATGCCCATTGGAATGCAGTTGACTCTTTCCTCCTGCTTTGGCAGATAGGCGAAACAGTATTTACAAGATGACAAATACTGCAAACCCCTGAGTTAATCCAGCCTCCAGTCCAGGACTTCATGAGCAGGGTGATTACATTACTCGCAAAAAAAAAAAAAAAAAAAAAAGGGAAAAAAAAAAAAAAAACCCCCCTTTTTTTTTTTTAAAATGCAGGAAAAATTTAAAAAATTTAAAAAAAAAAAAAAAAGAAACAACAAATCTCGTGTAAAATATGTCAAGAAACCCTTCTCTCTACTCAGGAAGGAAAACAGATAATTTTAATTCTACTGTTTCTATTTGTAACCTAACATATTTCTTCAGCAAAAGGAGACAAGAAGTGACTTTAAATAGGTCTGCTTGTTTCCTCTTGTTCATATCACTCCCCAAAGTGCTCTCCACCCTATCCTTTTTTGAGTGATATCCTTATTCATTCTTATTTATGAAGGTTAGGTAATCCAATTCACTTATGAAGACAACAAGGCAAGTTAACCAGGGCTTTGGACCAATAGCAAATGTAACATTTCAAATACCCTAAAACTAGAAATAGCATAAACATTTATAAAAGGGTTCAAGGATAATGGATGTATGAAGAACATTTATTTGTTTGCTTATTTAGGTTTACTTTATTCACAGATAACTTGGTATTTGTTTAAAACTATACAGTGGTTTGATTCTTACCAACTTTAGATAGCAGAGCAAATACATTTATATAAAGCTGAATTATCATCCCCAAAATGGAAATTACAGCCAAAGAATATCCTAATGGAAAACTGAGCTCTTACAAGATTTATTCTTCACACTATGAACCAAGTATGGAAGATAATAAGCATGCAACCCTAAATTTTCTTACTGCACATCATTTTGCATGCTTGTGTCATAGTGAGTCCAGCAGGGTCTGGGCTGTGTGAATCTGTAGAATTTAGAGCAGAATCATAGAATATGTTGAGTTGGAAGGGACTTATCAGGAATATTGAGTCCAACTCCTGGCCCTGCACAGGACATCCCAAGAATCATACCGTGTGCCTGAAAGCATTATCCAAACACTTCTTGAACTCTGCCAGTCTTGGTGCTGTGACCACTTCTCTTCTAGTGCCCAAACACCCTCTGGTTGAAGAACCATTTCTTGATATCTACCCTAAATCTCCTGGAACTCAGTTTCATGCTGCTTTCTCGAGTCCTGTCAGTGTTCATGAGTGAAGAGATCAGTACCTGCCTCTCCTCTTTTCCTCAGGAGGAAGTTGCAGACTTCAATGAGGTCTCCTCTCAGTCTCCTCTTCTCCAGGCTGAACAGACCAAGTGCCCTCACCTGCTCCTCCTGCAGCTGCAGCTTCCCCTCACNGCAGCTTCCCCTCAAGGCCTTTCACCATCCTTATGGTCCCCCTTTTACACTCTCTGAGAGTTTAATGCCTTTTTTATATTGTGGCACCCAAAACTGCCCCCAGCACTCGAGGTGAGGCTGCCCCAGTGCATAGCAGAGTGGGACAATCCCCTCCCTTTCCCAGCTGGTGATGCTGTGCTTGAGGGACCCCAGGACAGGTTCACCCTCCTGGCTGCCAGGGCACTGCTGACTCATATTTAACTTGCCATCAACCAGGACCCCCAGGTGCCTTTCTGCAGCTCTGCTCTCCAGCATCTCATTCTTCAGGCTATATTCAGTCCAGGTTTGCCCTGGTTGCGGAATCCAGTACTTGCCCCTGTTAAACTTCATATGGTTGGTGATTGTCCATCTCTCTGATTTGTCAAGATCTCTCTCCAAGGCCTCTCTGCCCTCGAGGGAGTCAACAGCTGTTCCCAGTTTAGTGTCATCAGCACAATTACATAATATTCTTAGTATTCCTTCAAGTTTTGTGTCCAAGTCATTTATGAAGATGTTGAAGGGCTGAGGATGGAGCCCTGCTGAACCCCACTAGTGATCAGATGCCAGCCTGATTATCACACCATTCACTAAAACTCTTTGTGCCTGACAACCTTGAGCCAGTTGCTCACCCATCACAAGATGTGTTTATTCAGCAGAGTGCCAGATATTTTGTCCAGAAGGATTCTGGAAGAGACAGTATCAAAAGCTTTACTGAAGTCCAAAAAGGTTACATCTTTCCTATGTCATCTAGGTGGGTTACCCTGTTGTAGAAGGAAGGTTCAACAAGCAGGACTTACATCTCATGAAGCTGTACTGGCTGTGACCAATGACCATGTTGTCCTCCAGGGATTTTTCAATACTTCCCAGACTAATCTTTTCCATGACTTTGCCAGGCACTGAAGTGAGACTGACAGGCCTGTAGTTTTCAGGGTCCTTCTTCATGCCCTTCTTGAAAACTGGGATGATGTTTGCCAGTTTCCAGTCAGCTGGGACCTCTTTGGTTTACCAAGACCACTCAAAAATCATCAAGAGAAGTTCTGGGACAACATCAGTTAGCTTATTATTATTCTCAGCTGAATTCCATAAGACTCCATAGATTTCTAGGGATCCAGCTGGGGAAGTAGATCCTGCACAAATTCAGGGTCTGGGATTTGATAATTCTTGCAGCAATGGTCTTCCAGCTCAGGCCACTGAGACCCCCTTGGTCCATCATCTGTGTTGAAGACAGAGGCAAAAAATGCATTAAACACCTCTGCCTTTTCTTGTCCCTGTTTATGAGGTGATCACCCTCATCCTATAACAAACCAAAGTTATTTCTACCTGGCTTTTGCCATTAATATATTTGAAAAAAGCTCTATTGTCACCCACACTTCTGGCTAGCTTCAATACCAGTTGAGCTTTGGCCACATGAATTTTCTCCCTACAGTAGCAAGCAGCATCTTATTCTTCCCATGTCAGCTGACCCTGTTTTTGCTGGGCATACACCTTTCTTTTTCTTATTTCCAAGAGAACATCCCTATTGAGCCAAGCTGGCCTTCTGCCTGTCTGCTTGACTTGAGACATTTGGGAATTGCCTGCTTCTGTGCCTTAGGAGGTGTTTAAAAAGTAAAAAAGCACTGAAGGTAGTTTCTTACAAGCACAAAGTTTACCCTACAAAAATGTGAGCATGCCCTATATGTATCAAACTGCTCACAAACAGTGCTTTTAATTCATCAGCAGAATTAGGCCAGAACCTAAAAGTATAAGTCAGTAAACTAATTATTGATGTGTTCAAAGTACACACTTAACAATTTGAATTATCCAGTAAAGAGCATTTCTTTTCAGCTATATCATGAGCGTTAATTCAAATCCTTAAAATTTCTGTAATCCACTTTTTCATTTCAGAACTGACCATTCTTATTTATACCTAAGTGATGGTGCTGATGGATAGTTTTTCTTATAGCAGATTAACAAATAGCAAGACATTGTTTTCATGAGGCTTTTTATGTAATTGTTTTTTACTCAGTTTAGGCTAATCCCCATAACAGATTAGCAATCTGTCCTGGATAGCAATGTAGTAACACGTGAGAAAGAAAACATGAAGGTTTTTGGTGTAGCATTAGGGTATTTCTAGAAAGTACCTTGTGTTCCAGTAGTGGTACTCAGGACACAACTCTCTGTTCTCTCTTAGAGATTTTCTTTTTTCTTAGGATCTTAAGAGAACAGACTCCCAGTATTCAGTCTTCGCCAAGAAATATTATTCTAAAGTAGTCTATTTCAGGATTTATTTTGTATCTATCAGTGGGGTTTAGCTGAAACCCGTTCTCAGCAAGGGAATCTCCATATGTCATCTTCTACTACTGCCACAAATGTGTCAGTCTAGATATTGCCTGGCAGCACTGATTTTAGATGCCAAAAATTTCCAGTCTTTCTCTAATGAAACATTTCAATTTAAACCCTTTAAACTTGAAGGAAGTGGGAGTTTTGCCAGGATTTCATCCTTTCTGCTTTCTGAGGCTATCCATGAAAATGTGCTACATCACACGACATTCCCAGCACAGCATTGGGTAGGCTGTATCCTGCAGAACGACATCTTTTGTAAACAAGATTTAGAAATCTTGGAGGGAATTTCCTGCTGCTGGTCAGATTGTTTTGAACACCATTGACCTTGCTGCAGGTTTCTATTCTAAGAGCAGCTATTCATCTGTGTCCCATCCAATTGCTTTGATGACAGTAACTGCTGGGGAGGTGGATAAGGAAATCTAGAGACACTCGTTCCAGTTGTGAGGCCTGCTGATAACCCACCCAGACTGTGCTCTGGCTGGCCTATACCAATTGAAACAGTTTGGAAGGAAATAACTTCACTGAGGAAGGAAGTAAGGGAATGCGGAAAGCAAACCAAAAAAATTCCAAGTACAGTGCTAACCTAGACCACATCATTTGCCATCATACTACCAACAGTCCGCATCAAAATACAGGGTGACCATGCCTCAGACTGCACCAAAAGTATATTTCTAAAATGTACTGGCACTCAAGGCATTCTCAGATGCTCTTCAGATTGCTAAGCAGATAAATCTGCACCATTTGTTCCTACTTTGCAAAGAATGTTACACTCTTTAACAAGAAAAAAAATATTTAATACACTTCAAATTGTAATGACTAATTCATGGATTTTTTTTCTGAACACAAGGAGGATATCAAGGCACAAAAGTCAAAACACAGGGAGCAAAACTGAATTACTTAGCTTCATATCTTCTAAGTCAAAAACTCTCCTATCTTCTTTATCTCTCCTCTATAAAAATGTATTTGTGTAAGAATTATGTTTTAGTGGACTTAATTTCTGGATACTATTCTTTTCTTTGGTCTCTTTTGATGGTATGACTTCACAATCATAAAGTAGTTTTCATGTTTCAAATAATTCAGAGGTCTCACCAACTGAAGCCTCTCCAAAAGCAGTACCTAATCAGATCATAGAAATTTAAAGTAAAAAAGAGACAATCAAAAATTGTGTCTTGATCACACTGCATGAAGAGTATCTACTTAGCAGGGATGGTTTCTCTAGACAGTCTCAACATTTAATAGGAAATCTTTCCATTTTCTGTCTGTTTTACTATATAATAAAGACCAGATGTAATCTGAAACAGCCTGAAATTATTAGAAACATTAAACAATTTCCATAACCGACATAATGAGGATCAATGATTTAATAATATTCAATATCATCATTGATATTGAAACCTTCAAGTGTATTACATAATTTTCAGTACTTTAGATTTTTATGGGAAGAATAAAATTATTTCTATATGGTGACTTACTAATAGCTCTAAAAGAACAGAATGGAGATTCAAGGTATCAGTCTATGTAGGTATTGAGAACTGGAGTTCTGATTCATATAAACTAAACTTCAATTTACTAAGTTTTGTTTTATGTTTAGTGCATTCCTGAATGTAAAAGATTCATTAGTTTTTCAGGTTCTTGATTTCAAAAAAACTGTATGTCTTCAAATGGTTGCGGTTTTTACTGGTAAAACTTGCAATGTCTTCAGAAACCCTCCACCAAGAGTTATGTAATGACATCCTAGCTTTAATATCATATGTAAGATATGGCTCAAAGACTCACTGAAATCACTGATCATATTTCCACTGACCTACAGTTTAAGAGAGTGGCAAAATTATGTTCTAAGTTTGCACATCTACGCAACTTTGGCTGAAACAAAACAAGAAGTCTTACAGAACTGTTTATGGTCCCAAATGATGCTCATCTCTGAAATTAAAAGTAAATAATACAAACAAAACAGCTTAGATATAGCTTGAAACTTATACGGTACAGCATGTAAAAGGTAGGTAGAGAGAAATTATATTTGATATTCATCCTGAAATTAAGTACAGAAGGATAAGGGTAAAATACTATAAGATGTAATACTACTATACTCCTATAAGATGAAGGAGAATGTTCCTTTATTCAAAAGCAGGTATGCAGAATTTATAATCTGGACTTCTTATTCTTCTCTCACATATGAGAATATTAGAGAAATACAAAACAAATTCAAGATACAAACAAGAACATGACTCAGAGGACAGCAAGGGCGATGCAGTGATAAAGGACAGCACAAAAGCAAACAGCCTATTCCATTGTAGTCTTAATATTTCAGCAAAGAGTCAAACATTGAGGCTGTATAATGTTTTCCAGTTTTGATTAGGAGAATAAGAACCAAGTTCAAACCTGTATCACAGTTGTCCCAGTTGTTAAACAAACAACAGGTCTGAAGAGTTCATTGTGGATGCAATACCGATTTTCATCTCAGGTCTGCAGAATAACCAGTTTCTAGTGTGACTGAGCTTTCTGTGGCCATGGACCAGATGTTGTAAGAAGAGTGCTTAACTTCTCTCTATACAAGTTAGTGGAACCTAGGCCTGAGGGCATGATTTTGGGGATGATTTTGGTCTGCATTTTCTAGAAGGTTTAGCTACACAGTCAGGTGGGCTTAAGATCCCTGACTAATAACTGGGTTTTGGCTTTCTTTCTCACAGAAAACTGCACTGTCCTATGGCAGATATAAGAGATTATTAGTGTATGATTTTACTGAAATTACTGTTTAGAAAATTTGATTTTCCAGCAGTTTTCATGCATTTTTCAGAATGGAAGCTGAGCCTGATCTTGTCCTGGTCATGTGTTTAGCTGTCATTGTATTGGGGTTTGTATCTTAGGCTGAGGTTAATTTAATCTAATATTAGAAGAAATAAGTGACAGTACACTCCTTGGATGTAACTGCATCAAGCAGGTGCCCACCACACTCCTGAGCACATCTAATCCTCCCTGCCTCATCATGGCATTTACAAGATATGATTTTTTTTTTTGTCATACTAAGAACAAATGGCTTTCTAGACGTCTTTGTATTAAGGAACCTTCTTTATGTCCCCCATGGTAAGGCTACTGAAAGTTTAACCTGTTTTGAAATATCTTCAACTGTCAGAATGTTGCACAAGCAGGACAGAAAAAAACCCAAAACACACTATCTACACTTTCCTCTGTAGGAAATTTTGTTTCCACCCCAATATAAAGCTCTCTGTTAGGCTTACATAACAATCAGCTATCACCTTGCCTTGTTTCTGTGTTTCATCACTCAGTTTCCCTCTGGTCTTGCTGACACTCCTGACACACCTTCCTTGCAGTCACTTGCATGTCAGTCAGCAGCTGGCTTTTCACACATCCCAGCCCTGATGATCTGCTTGTGAAGTACAAGCAGATAGTGCCGTGGATGAAATTCAGTAATACAATAAATCAAAGGTTGATCATACATTGCACTGCTGTAAATGTTAGTGTTGTCAGGTGCTGAGCTGAGGTAGGAAACCCAGTTAGCTGAAAATAAGTAGAGGTTATTGGACGTGGGGTTGATTTTTCTTTGTTTGTTTGTTCGCTATCAGGTTAGGGTTAGTTTTTAGCCATGGTAATTCCTGATCCAAGTCTTTGTGTGGTTTTGTGATCTTTTGTGGTAGAACAAAGGCTGGAATAGGAGTGCACAGGTGGGCATGGAAAGCAAAGGAAGGAGGCAACATTTTAATTCTAGCTCTCATTTATATCAGCTTTAAATTACTTTGAAACCACAACCACTTTTACAGAGGTAAAAAAAAGCCCAGGACACGAGCACCACTGATGAAATGTTACAACATCTGTCAGAAGTGCAAACTAAATAATCGTTCCCATCCCTGGCCTTACCACTACCTAAAGATCAGTATCAACATTTGTTACCAGGAGTCAGGATCTCCTGTACCCCATGCCATCCTCTTCATTCTTCATGTTATCCATATATATGCATTACTTAAAACAACCATTACACAAGATAAAATCTATGCTACAAGAAGATCCACAGTTACCCTGCCTTACAGCTACAATATTTAAAGTAGATGTTGGTTTGTTTCAAATATCTTTGAAATGGATTTTGTGATGTAATGCAATGTATGTGACCTGCCATGATCCCCTGCTGTATGAGCCTAGGGTTGGGGTTTTTTTGTATGACTTCTTTTTACAATGTTCTAAGTCAAATAAAAAACCCAAATAATTCATTTTCTTTTGAGATTATTCATAAGCCATTTTTAAGATAATTTGCCAAGCAAAAAAGGTAATATAAGTGGATAGAAAATAAGATAGTCATCATTGCAATCTCCACCCCCAAAAGTGGTTGTTAATCAGTTCTGTGCTACACAAGCACGTTGTCCTTGCACTAGAGAAAATATTACCAAAGTTCCTCCAATGTGCACCAAAGAGTACAAGGCTCTTCAATTTTGATAAACATGCACAAACACACTTGATATGCCAAGACGGGAGGCCTGGAGTATTTGAGACAAGGCGGCAGCACCACGCAACAATAGTGCAGTTTGTATTGCTGGCAGCACTGGCATACCACTGGCCAGAACTTCAAAAGTGTCCAAAAGACCAAAGAAACTGCTGCAAACAGTGAGCAACTTTAAATGCCGATGGAGTGCTTTGAAGTGATTATTAACAATAGATCCCATAGCCCGAGGCATGCACAATGTCTGTACACCAGGCTGCTGAATGGAACAGGATTTGTTTATCAGCCCCTCCACCGAGACCACAGAGGCTCCCTCTGAAACAATTTATTCTCCTCATCTCCTGCAGCTGAATGTGCTCACAGGCATTTTCTCTGGGACAGATTCAGCTCATAAATGATTGGGTCAGTGGAAGTGGTAGTAAGTCCTAGCTGGAGAAAGCTGTAAGCCATACTCCACACCAGAGAAAAAAGGGCCCAAAGACAATATCCTGTGCTTGTGTTTGTGTTCCACTCCTGGCAACACTGATTTGACTTTTTGTGGCCAAATGCAATTTCTGTGCAACTGCTGGCTCTCTGGATGTGTTAGGTGGGCACAGAGGTACCAGGAGAAATCATCTGACCTGTCACAAAGGGAGTAGCAAGGGACTTCCACTAATTACTGTTAAGACTGGTGCAAACCATTTTCCTTCTGCAGGCTTCTGTTTTTCTGCTAAACTTTGTCTGTTCTACTGCTGTCATGCAAGCTCAAATCGTGCCTCCATCATTTGTCTGTACGGGTTGTCTGTCTTTTCCTGGGACCCGGACAAAAGGCTTTCTGGGCATGAATGGCTGCTTTGTTTCCCTGCTCTGAAGAGATCTTAGGCAAATGTAGTCAAACTCCAAGTTTGGTAGAAAAAAAAATTTGGCCAGGTTTGTAGCCTTCAAACCCATGGTTGAATACTTTGAAGTTAGGATAGAATTTTTCCTCATGTCTTCTGTTCTCTGTGAAGAAATTATTTTGTAGCCACTCTTCACTGTGTGGCTAGGAAATAATAGTCAGGCACGAAATAAGAAAATTACTATAAAGAGGATGACTTGGGATCTCATTCAAAGTGAATATATCCTTTAAAGCTCAGAGAAGCAAATAATGAAACTAAGAAACAGGATTTATTGCAGAAGCTGAAGTGTAAAAGACTCATTAATGACAATTTCTGGTTTTGTATGTCTGTCAAATATGTATTCATAAACCTGTTGCCCTATGGATAGGTACTGTATCAAAACATTTTTGGCTAAAAGATACAAGCAAGCCACAGAGCTGCACTGCATATTTCAGGAAAAGAGGAACTGGTTGCATTTAGCTTGCAGTATCCCTTTATTCTTTAAGACTCTTTTAGCTGCCTAAAAACAGAACCAAGTTTTTTTATTTGAAGACTAACTTCAGCTTCTGCCCATCTATTTCAATGTATTTCCAAGAGAAGTCAATAATGAATGTTTAAGTTCCTTTTTCTTTTCCTGTAATAGGAGAAGTTTAATTAAACAAATATCCTGTTTTAATATGTGCTGCTACACTGAGGTCTGAGCACCTGAAAAGATTAGCTAAAATAAAATATCAGCATTTGGTTTTGTTCACTGGTTACTAGCTAACAATCAGGAGTATAAATTGATTTCAGCTGCATGGTCTGGCTAGAAATGAAGCTCTGACTCAGAGGGGTAGAAAAGATATTACAATCCAAATTTCTCAATTTAATTTCTTCCAAGTAGGGGAATGACAACAAGGGGGAATTCATCCTGTATCCATTGAAGTATTTTGTTCTACCCCCAAATAACTGCTAACTCTTTCTAAACAGTGGTATAGGCCATTGTGAAGACTTACTCCCCACACCACTCTTCTTATGCCTTGTCTAAAATCATCCCCCACCATGTTTTTCAGGGCTTCCCACAATCTTGCAGACTAGTATGGTTTTTAGCCATCAAAGCAAAGCAGCAGGAGGATGGATTTTGAATAAAACAAAATAACAATTTGGGGAGAAATGTCTGGTTTATGCTAAAATAGAAAGACTTCCTTCACTTTGAATTAGAAAATTATTTGTTTGTACCATAGGCATTTCCAACCATGCTTGTAAAAGTTTCATATGAGGCATCAATCACAAGAATGAAACAGAAAAGAAGGCAGTGGTGACATTAATCCCAAGTGCTTTTAATCAGTAGCCCAGCAGTTATGGTATTTATCTAAGATAATTAGGACACATGTACGACTTCTTGAACTGTACTGTGTGGTTATAGCACCTGAGGACAGCACAGCTCACACCTCTGCACCACTTCCCACCTGCTTCCCAACTTCACTGAACTCCTAACCTTCCAAGGAGAGCACAGATGGGTGTCGAGTTTTCAGAGCCAATAAGCTGCTAGGTGTTTTGTGCAAGTTTCATCCTCACATGAGCAGTCCCCAGTGGGATAACCCAAGCTCACTGGTGTGGTCTGAAAGCTGTGGGTCCCAGTCCTGTCAGGTGACAGAGAAAGAGAGAGAGAGAGAGAGAGCAAACTGAAACAGTCAGGTCACATTCTTTTTAATGCAGAGGGCTGTAGGTGAGCACTGCTGGGTTGAACTCCTGCTATGCATCTCTGTAAAAAACTGATCAAATATTTCTCATGAGATGTGGAGGACTAAAACACAGGCAGATATTCTTTTTCTTAAATCAGTAACATCAGAAGGCCTATGACTTATGATTTGGGTTTGAAGGGAATCTGCAGCAGCTGCAGATATTGTATTTAATTTGGCTGTTTGGGACTACATGTAAGGAGTGTGTACTTCCTCTGGCCTCCAGTGCCCAGAACAGTGTGCTGTAGTATGGATGCAATACCTGGCATGATAATATTAATACTAATATTAATACTAATATTAATAAT
>VXBC01002567.1:274234-300355 GCA_013399945.1 Ploceus nigricollis | reverse complement strand
GGATTGACGGGGCGGGGGGCCTCCTGAATCCAGGGGAATCCAGGGGAGACTGGGGGAATGAGGGCGAAGGGGATTGGAGGGATGTTCAGAGAAGATGGGGAAAGAAGATGATGGAATTTAGGGAAGATTGAAGTGAAGATGTGGGGAAATCCAGGAAAAGGATGCAGTGCAAACGGAGAGGAGAAGGAGGAGGTTTAGGGAAGGCCAGGGAAAGGGAATGTGGGGAAGGGAGTTGTATGAGATTCAGAGGGGATAAGCAACACATGGAGGGGTTCTACTGGGGAAAAGGAGTCTGGTGGCTCCAGGGCAGATGAGTCAGACCAAGGGACCGTGGAGGAAGGAGCTGTGGTAGATCCAGGCAAGATGGGAGAATGGAGAGATGGGGGAAGGAGATAGGTGGGAGAGCAGGAAGGGGATCAGGGGTAAGGGGACACTCAGGATGATGAGTAAGGACATGGGAGGTGGAGAAAGGGATTCTGTGGGATTCAGGGGGAATGATGGGGGCTGAGTGGAAAGGAGTTGTTGGGATACAATGAGATAAGGGTGAGATGTGGGGTGATCCAGGGAGAGAGGGGTTGGAGAGGGTGTCCCTATGAGAAGTGCTGGAGAAGAGGGTGTGATGAGCAGGAGTGTGAGCCAGGGCACTTTGCTGTTGTGTGGAGGGCAGGACAGCTCCAGCTGCAGATCTTTCCAGTTAAGCACTCCCTGGGACTCTGGTCCCACGTTTCTACACCATGCATTGGAAATGGCATCAGAGAACAGGACTGGGGCATTCCTGCTGGCCTTGGTGAGCTCAGGCTCTGCTCTGGTCCTTACCTGTTTTGTGAGGGCAGCCCAGAAATTGTTCCCTTCTGGCTCAGGTTCCCTGTCAGTACAACAGATCTACAGGAGTTCCAGCAGCAACTCTGGGTCTCAAAGATGAGCAAAGTGATGGAGACAAGAGATAAATTTTATACAGGGGTCCATTATTTCTTTTTGTCTTGATGACGTTGGCTTGTCCTTGCACCTCGTGGGACCTCACTGCCCTCCTCTACAGCAGGGCAGGGTTTTGCCTCCTGCTGGGGCACTGGCAGGATCTGTGCCCAGGAATCCCCACCATTAACTGCAGGTTTGGGTGGTGGTTATTCCTCTGTTTCCACAATGTGCTCGGTGCAAGCACGTTCCTGCACTTTGGAGGTTCACTGGGTTGCTTTTCTTGATGCGAGGTCAGAAGTGGGACCCAGTGTGATGGAGGTTTGGGCTGCGCAGTGCTGCCCAGAGCACCCCGGGCTGTGGAGCTCTGTGTCTGCTGCTGCCACGCTGAGACACCTGCAGTGATCTCCACCACGTCAGCTGGAGGCTGAGATGGAGCAGCAGAGTGCTGTGCCTGCCCAAGGAGTGCAGGACAGGGCTGGAGAGGATATGCAGGATGTGTGTGCTTCTGCCTTTGTTGAAACCATCCTTGTTGTGGTTCAAGACCTGTTCTGCTTTGTTTTCCTGGTGCTGCTCAGCTCATCTGTCAAGTGGAACCTCACATTCTGCTGCAGCCAGCGAGAGAACGGCCTGTGGCCAGATGAGGAATTGTCATCCCTGCAAGGGAGGGGTTGTTTTCTGGTTGAATTTTTGTAGCACAATAAGGCGTGTGGTTGCTCTAGAGAGTTTTTACAGCAGAAAAAGAACCACCCTCCTTCTGCAGGGACAGCTCTTCTGTAGCGGGGAGGCAGCATTGTGATTTTAGTGCAGGATTTATAGTACCTGCAGTGGCCGCAAATTTCCATCTCTGTAGCTGACAGTTCTCTGAGCAGGTTCCCAGCGTAACAGTCTCCTGTCAGTTCTCCTCTGTTTCAGCCTGAGGTGGGGTTGCTGAAGTGGGAGTTTCCTGCCCTCCGAGCAGCCTGTTGTGTGGTGGCTGTGGTCTGAGAGCTCATGACTGTCACACTAAGTGGCGCCTTTGAGTCACAGATGCGTGAATGCCACAGTCCCAGCTCTGAACTGCGATCCCATGGGATCAGCGTGTTGTCAGCCTGTGGGAGCTGAGCTCAGGTCTCCAAGGTCCTTGGCAACATGTTGGCTGTCAGAGTGTCCTTTTAGAGATGAGGGTGTCCATTGCTGCACATAGGGTACTATTTGATCTTTTCCAAATCTTCCTAGATTGATAGTTCCCAGGTTTCACCTTGAAATGTGGCATTGCATTATCATGGGTGTGCTTTTACAATGCTCGTTGTAGCATAAGGTGACCAGATTTATTTTACAGGTTTCTGGGTAACCATTAGCTCGTGGACTCAGTGTTGCTGTTCTTGTGTGGAGCCTGTTCCAGACAGTGTACTGACACATGCCAGAGCAGAGCTAAATGACTTGCAGATCTTTTCTCTTAGGAATGTCTTACTCCTCAGACACTCTGGCTCTTAGTGATGTCCTAAATAAAGAAACAGAGGGGACAAATAATTCTCCCTGCTGTCCTGCTCCGTCCCAGACTGTTAATGGCATGGAGGAAAAGGGACAGATCAGTGTCTGTATGGCTCGAGAAGACTTGGCATTGGCCTGTTTCCACCCTGCTTGGCACCATGTGCTGTATTTGTTTCTTTTAATAGACTGGCATCTGATGTGCCTCCTTTGTGGCTCTGATATGCTGTCTGAAAGCAATGTTTAAACACAGCAGGTAGAAAAATGGGTCCTGGGACAGGATTTGTGCTCTTAACTGCTAGGGAAAGTTCAACCCGTGGTCTTGGGCCAGTGAGGGCACAGAGGCTAAAGTGCATTTCTAGCAGTGCATGGCCCATAGCACCTGTGCTGATGTTTCCCAGCATTTCTGGAGTGAGGCTGGCTCCTGTCCCTTTTGTCCTCACTGAGTCCTCTTTCCTCAGCACCACAGATGTGGGATCCTGGCAGGGAATTGCCAGCTGTCACAGATTCTGCTTTACTCCTGCCTCCTTCTCTTCCAGCAGCACCACAGGGCCTGTGTGGATGTGGACAAGGCAGTGTTTCAGCTGGGGCCTCCCTTAGGGCTGATGAACCACATCCCAGTGTGTCAGCCTTGCTGCTCTCTGGTCATGAACTCTTGTTTCTTTACAAACACTGAAAGAACAGCAGAAATACCAAGTGTGTGCATGTGCCCATCCATGGGCTGTTGTAGAAAATTAAGTTATCTGGCAGATGCCCTCTGGGCCACCTTGAGGGGAAGGTGATACCCTTCTGTCCCCAGAAGAAAACTTTTCTGTACTTCTCCTTTGGCAGGCCACTGGGATCATTTTCTACATTGGCTGTCATGGACACGTGCACTTGTTTCAGATGCACACAGCTGAGATTTGTTGCTCACAGAATGTTATTTTACAGCTGCTTCACTGCCTATGTCAGGAATCAACAATTGCAGTTTTCCTATAGTTCTCTCTGGGAATCAAATGAACCAGCAGTTCCTCTTTTCCTCTGGTCACCCTTTGCAGAGGAGCCAGTCAGCTCCTGGTCTGCTGGCAGGGACTTTGAGAGCCACAGCTAGGACAGCAGTCCCAGGCTGCAGGAAGGAGATGTGCATTGCCTGTGCTTTGTGGGGTTCTGTTGTGGGGAAGCTAAACTGGGGGGCTTTTTGGATTGTCCCAACCCCAATATGAGCTTGCATGGATGCTGCACACTCAGTGCCTGTTACCTGTAAACCAAAACTTTCTTCTTTCCTTGCTATGAGGGTATGAAGTTTGCAAACACCCTTCAGGCCACATGAGAAAGAGGGCAGTGAGCAGAAGGGCTGGATGTCAAGAACGTAACAGGATTTTTTGTGTGATTCTTACTATCGCCTTGGTTTTCTTCATGATTATTCAGTAAGAAGAAGTTGGTTCAAGTCTATGGTGTTCTGCTCTCCCAAGGCATTGGATGAGATGCTTCTGTTCTCCACGCTTCCCTTTTCCTGTCAGTTTCTGTGGTTACTGGAAACAAGTGAGATTTCTTTACCTTGAGTGAGAGGCTTTCTGTGGCATAGCAGGAGATGGGACATTTTCTCTGTGAGCTCTGGAATGTCCTGGGGCTTTTTTCAGGGAGGTTCCTTTGGGTGTAGTGAGTTTGTGAAGAGAGATTTGCCTTGCTGGGAAGGTGCTGGCATAGCAAACTGTCAGTTTGCAGTAACATCTTTAGTTTTCAAGGAGTGGTGGTGGTTTCAGCCTCCCAGAACAAGGGCTTGCAGGCTTTGGTTTGGGGGTGCCCTGTGCTCTGTTTTTCCACCATCAGTGCAGGAGCAGCAGGCTCAGTCACTGCTTGGTACTGTGAGTGTGATGGGGGAGTTCCTGATCTGCAGGTGATGGGGATTTCGGGAGGGGGAGCAGACTGGCTGCAGCACCTCTCTGCTCTGCTTGGCAGGAGTTTGCTCTGCTCCTGCTTTCTTTTGTGTTCACAGCACATTGTGATTGTCTTCAGTTCCTTGCTCCAACAGCTCTTGGTGGGACAGGGATTGGAGCAAATGAGGAGTGACAATGGGTGGGGTAGATATGAATCTGACGGGGAGAACAAGGACCACTGGGGTTTGGTAGCTGATGGCTTGGGAGATGTACTGCTTAAAGAAGAGCTGGGGAAAGTTAACTTCAGGAGTGGGTGTGGTGCCCTCGGATACAGGCGGAGCAAAGGCAGAGGCTGGAGGTGACCTCTTGTGTAGGAAGGGTTGACAGTTATTGTGCTTTATTGAGCTGTCCCTGAGCTATTGATGAGGTTTAGCACTAATGGTGCTCAAAGTCCTGGGTTTGTTTTACTGCAGCATTCAGAATTGTGGTGTGATCTGTTCATCTCTACAAACTTTTGAGTGCTTGAGATTTACACACAGTGTGAGGTTCTTCCTCCAGGATGAGGGTCTTGGGCAATGATTCACCATAGTATTTTTTTGCATGGCTCAGAGGTTTGGAGGTTGCTCGCTCTGTCTTTTGGCTGGCTTTCGGGGGAGAAAACCTTGGAACAAATTTCCTCTTTTAGGCTGGGTTTGAATATCTGTTACCTGTTAATGAGGGAACTTTAGGGGTTCAGCCAGTGAATCCCTGTAACAAAGATGGGGAAGTTTTGGCAAATGAGAGACTTGTGTTGCCTTCTTTTGTAGGCAGACTGGTAAGAAGACAGGAGTTGGTGGAGGTTTGATTCTTACAGCATTAAAACTTACCCTATCAGAACAGTAGTTTTTAGAATTCAATCAAATTTTTTTAATCACAGAGTTGAAGACATTTAAATTAATCTGAGTGTAGGTATAGCAGGTTTAATTGCTGAGGTTGCCAGCGAGTCCAAAGACGTTTCTGATTTTGCAGCTGTAGAAATAATTGACATATTTGATCAGACAGGCAGTGGTAAGTGGTGATTAAACCACTGTTCTGCAGAAAAATGCCTATAAATGTGTGTACTTTTTTCTGCCTTCCGTAACCTTCTTCAACTAGAGTGCAAAAAGGAGATCAGTGACTGTGGTGTGGTACAGGGCAGTGTGCTGACAGTGGAACTAAATAGGCCAGTGTGGTTCTTTGCAGACACCTCCGATCTGCAGTGATCCCAGGTGACCTGCTCTCCTGAAACTCTTGGTTCTGTGTTCTCCTGCAGGGCAGTGGTTGAGGCTGTGCACCGGCTGGATCTCATCCTTGGCAATAAGGCAGCTTATCAGGATGTGTTCAAGCCAGAGAACATCAGCTTGAGGAACAAGTAAGTTGGGCAGCATGCTTGTGTTTTGTGTTTGGCTGGGGAAAATCCGTGTGAAGCAACACGTGGAGCTATGCAATCTGTAGTTTTAATGTTTATTTGGTTTGTAGTGCACCTGTTGACCTGGGATCCTTCCAGGTTTTGGAAGCAGAAGCTGGATTTCAGACCTGTATTTGAGCAGCGCAGTCCATGGCTTTCCTGGATGTCATTGATAGAAATAAATTATCTTTGTGTTGGCCAATTCTTGCCTAGTAATAAAAACTGTGGGCAGAAATTTCTTACATGTGTGTAAAATCTTTTATCGAGGCAGGGGTTGCTGAGCAAGGAGGATTATTCTTACTAATTTTTTAAGTTGTCAAGCCAATTCTTGTCATTACTGTACTTCAGGAAGTCACTGATGGCCAGCTGAGCCCAGAGGGCACTGGTTTAAGTATGTGGCTTTTCCTAGTGCCCTTGTGTGGGAGTGATCCAGGCTGTACCATCACCAGATGGCCTGGCTCAGCTGTTGTAATGGATTCAGATTTTCCTCTTCTGTGCTTCTGTAGTGGCAGCTGTGTTTGAGGCTGCAGGAGCTCACTGAGAATGCTCTGCTCTCTGTCCCAGGCTGCGGGAGCTGTGCGTGAAGCTGATGTTCCTGCATCCAGTGGATTATGGAAGAAAAGCAGAAGAACTGCTCTGGAGAAAGGTTTACTATGAAGTTATCCAGCTCATTAAAACAAATAAAAAGGCAGGTATCTGTGGCTCTGGCATGAGAAGGTCTCTAGCTGTGCAGTGGATGAGGCAAAGTTTAAAGCTTCATTTGCTTGGAGAAGCTGTGGTCTGAGCCCAGGGTGGGAAGCTGGGCGCTCTCAAATTCCTATGGAGCTGCCCTGTGCCTTTGTCTGGCAGTGGGCAGTTAAGCACTAACATGCTGTTGAGAGACCTGCCATTGCAGAGGGCATTTCAACAGAATTTGCTAATTTTTTGTGTTCCCCTTTTCATAAGACAGATCTCTCCAGGTAGGGTGATTGTTTTAAGAAGCTTTATCAGTGCTGATTGTTTTTACAAGAGTTGATCACTGGAAGATCCTCAGTGCTCTCTGATGCCATGAGCTCTCCTGGCTTTCCAGGGGTCTGGGTGCATTTAAGGTGTTCTAAACAGACACTTTGATTTTATTTATTTGTTTTTACAAGTATTTCTCCTTGATGTTGACCTTTAGTAAATACTACGAGGGGGAGCATTGTTGAGCAGAAGGAGGTACAGAGCTGTGCAAAACCAATTAGAGCTGAGCTACCACTGTCTTTGCTTCACACTCAGTAGAGCTAAGCCTGAACCGTGCCCTGGGCTGCATTAACGTGCTCCTTTTCCTTCTCCCAGCACATCCACAGCCGCAGCACCCTGGAGTGCGCGTACCGGACTCACCTGGTGGCTGGCATAGGCTTTTACCAGCACCTCCTGCTCTACATCCAGTCCCATTACCAGCTGGAGTTGCAGTGCTGCATCGACTGGACACACGTGACAGACCCTCTCATAGGTTTGTGCTCAAGGTGTTTGGTTCGTGGGCAAGGCTGAATCCCCCACAGGTGACTTCCCCTTGCACAGCATTCAAGATAATTTTTTTTTTTCCCTGATTAGCAAGATCTCTGTTTAGAACAGACTGTCTTGCTTTTTTTTCCGTGCCACTTTTTCTTTTAAATAATACTAAATTAGGGAGGAAAGAAGGGTTTCTAACAGAAAGAAAACAGTGTGAGAAAATTCTTTAGTAAAAGTGTCTGGTGATGGCAGATTTTTATGGAAAACTGAAGAGCACTGCTGTATAGAATGTTTTTAAAAGCTTAATTAAAGCAGACAAACAGGGGTATAGATTCTTGAAATCAACAGATTTCTGTCAGTACATCCTATTCACTAGCTGTAAGACTCTTCCTCCTTTTGATGCCTCTTCTGTCTGTGCTTTCTTTACTGTATGGCTTTTGAATCTTGGACTGAGAACACAGGAAGGCCCCGTAATTCATGTTAGCTGGCCTGTGTGACCTCTGTGTGGCCTTAGGTGCAGGGAAATCTGAGGTATCACCTGTTAGAGGAGGAAGAATAAGAGTATTTACAGTCCTGAAACAGCTCAAGACTGCCTGTGCATTCATGTCCTAGATTGTCTTGTCATGGTCTGTTCTCATTTGCCTAGGGTTGTACTCAGTGGCCTCGGGGTACATATTTCTGTTGTGGGGGGAGTCCACGTGAGAATCCAGGGGGGAATGGATGAACAACAGAGTCTGGAAGTATTTTTCTGCATTTATTTTCCACATTTTGACAAAAGTGATAAAAACTGTCTCTACAAGATGGTGTAGCTGGCAGTGAGGTCTGACCATGGGGATTTGATTTGGGTGTCTCAGGCAGAGGCATGGGCGGCTTGGGTGTCTTCCCAGCAGCCTCCACCCAATGCTCTGAGTGATTCTGTGTTTGCTTGTAGGCTGCAAGAAACCCGTGTCTGCCTCAGAGAAGGAGATGGAGTGGGCACAGATGGCCTGTCACCGATGTCTGGTTTATCTGGGAGATCTAGGTAAGGACAGCATTGCCTCTCAGGGCAGCCTTTAAAATGGCAAAAAGATTCTGCCTGTACCCACCATGTGAGGCTGTTGCTGTTGGGCACCAGCCAAGGTTACTTGCAGATTCTGTTTTCCTCTGACACCTTTGTCACAGACTGGGATAAGCTGAAATCCTCATGGCTGAACTGCTGCAAGTTGCAGGAGCTTTGTATTTGGTCAGGTAGATGAGGAATTTGCTGCTGCTAAGCAGCTGTAGCCATGGCTGTGAGAGTGGAAGCCTTTGCTTTTATTTACGTTGTTTTGACATTATGAGGGATCAAAGAGAGTTCAGTTCAGATTGCTTAGTTGTGACTTACAAAGCCACTTCCATCAGCACCAGTGGGACTGAAAATCAGATTTAGGCAATATTGTGCATCAGTCCAGAGTTTTGCCACTGCAAAGCCCCAGTGTCATTGTGCTTGGCTGTGTGGCATCCTTTTTATAGCAGGCATGACTGTCCCACAGTCACGACCTCCTGAAGTGTGTGGTAAGTGTGTCAACTGCTTGATTATGAACATGTGGGAGTAAAGGCAGGGAGAAAACAGCTGTGTGGAGAGCAGCTCTTGGAAGTGTGGCACAGGTACACGTGTCTGACGCTGCTGCCTCCAAGCTGGTGAAAGCTCTTTGGCATTAGTGCTGTATATGAATCAGCCTGAGAATGGCATTGCAAATAAATGTCTTGAGGGGGTAGTAGGAATGACTTACCTGAATGGTGGGAGAGAAATGTGCTCATCTTTTCATAGTGCTGTCACCTAAGGTTTCTGAAATGCCTACATTTGTCCAAAAAAAAAAAAAAGAGGGGGAGAAAATAAATGAATAAATTCAGTCTAGCCACAGGTATTTTATTAAGTCAGCTGACTTGATTTCACACCCTGCTGTACTAGAATATAGTCTGAGGTACAGGAAAATGGAACACAACTCTGAGTTACTTCAATAATAGATGAATCAACACTTGAAACATGGAGCAGAAGAACATTTTCCTTTTGTTCATGTGATGCTGCAAGTGTGGCAGGCTCTGCCCTTGGCTGGAAAGGGCAGGAGTTGTGGTGTGTGGTGTGAGCAGGTGAAAGAAAAATATTTCAGAAAGGCCTGGCAAGCCCTGCGTGTTGCAGTGTTTGCTAAGAGCAGTTCTTTGGTGGATTTGTTGACTTGGCCAGTATTTCAAGTTTTGTGGTGTTTTTAACAGGGAAACTGTGCTGCTCTGCAGCAGATGCTGCCTTTGGGTTTGTGATGCATGGTGTGTGGTTTCCTTTCAGCTCGCTATCAGAATGAGCTGGCAGGTGTGGACACAGAGCTGCTGGCTGAGCGATTTTACTATCAAGCCCTTTCTGTTGCACCACAAGTTGGTGAGTGACTTACCATGAATTTATAGTTGTTAAAATCATGTTGTTGCAACATAAGAGCAATGTAGTGCTACACTGGTTAGGTTTATATCCTGCAGCTGAGAGAGGACTGGTTTTATCCTCTGGTTAAAGTTGCTTCCTTTGAGAACTTCTTTTGCTGGGCTTTTAGATTTTTTTATTGGATTTTCTCTGTCTCTGCTGGGAGGTTTTCAGGTGATTTTTCTTTTGCTGGCAAGCCAAACAGAGGAGTTAAAGTCAGGGTGCTCTTTGCCAGTGACCTCACTGTACTCATCTGAGAACCTCTGAGGAGCTCAGACTTCCCTGACTGTGGTGATGCTGCACCTCTGGGCGAAGCACAGATCCAGCTCTCCACTGCCAGGAGCAGAGCATTATCAGTCACCTTCCCCTTTTACCCATGAAAAAAACAATCTCATGTGCTGCTTCCTCCTTCAGAAGTGCCTCCTTCTGGGAACACATCAGTGCTGGAGTAGAGGGCATGTCATACCTTAAAGTGTGTGATACCAGCCAAACGTTCCCTACATGCTGTCTTTGCAGAGTTCTCACTGAACTGTTTGGAAGGCTGTTCCCAAATAAAAGTGGCAAAACTTTCTGCACCACAGGAGCTGCAGTAGAGCTCTCAGATGCTGATAAGATGATGTCTCTGTCAGGGAATATGGAGTCAAGGCCACACCACTGTTAATACAAAGGAGGAGGCGTTGTTTCCTCTTCTCTCTTACACAGATAACTAGCACAAGGTGGGGAGGATCTAAAAGCTCTGTAAAATGGAAAACAGACCCTGGATGGTGGAAGAATTGAGTAGTCCAGACCTTTTTACTACAGCTTTACTACTCTTTGTGTCTCCTGGCTTCCCTCCATTCCCTACATTTCACATGTGGAAATGTAGTGAAAAGGAAAAGATCTACTTTCTAGCCAGGGCTATTGGAGAATTCCAAGTAAATTCCATTGCCCCTCTCCTTCCTGACAGGAATGCCCTTCAACCAACTGGGGACATTGGCAGGGAGCAAATACTACAATGTGGAAGCGACCTACTGCTACTTACGCTGGTGAGTTCCTGCAGATCTGGATGTCCTGAGCAGGGAAGCCATGCACTGCTGCTGTGGGTGCCAGGTCCTCTTCTCCTTACTTTGAACTTGGCACTGGTTTTGGCAAATGAGTTTTAGTGGAAGGGAAAGATGAGTTTGGTTTGCCCTTGAGTAGGACTGGTAGTGATGAGAGTGAGCCTCGGTGCAACCAAACCAAACCATTGTGCTGGTTACTAATCACCTGTGCTGCACCTGGGCTGCACCTGGAAGGCTTTGCCCAAGCTCCTTGTGTGAGCTGGAGAGCCAGGCTGGAAGTGGGTTGGAGGTGCTGAGGGAAGCACCCTGTGGTGTGAGCAGGGTGGAGTTCCTGGCTTGAAGGCACTGATTTGAGAATATGTGTAAGCAGGGCAGGTGGAAGCTGTGAGGCAGCTGAAGTGCAGTTTGCAGCCATTGGTGAGAGTTTAGTGCCCAGCATGTTCAGACAGCAGCACTGGGTACCTGTCCTCATGCCTTGATGCCTGAATAACTTGCTAGTGAGTTAAAGCCCTAAAGTGTGAGCAGCCTTGTGGAGAAGTAACTTTGGCTGTGTCCTGTTTTGGTGTTTTAGCATCCAGTCTGAAGTGTCCTTCGAAGGTGCCTATGGGAACCTGAAGCGGCTGTATGACAAAGCAGCCAAGATGTATCATCAGTTGAAGAAGTGTGAGACCAGGAAGTTGTCTCCAAGCAAGAAACGGTAAGAAGGGAAAGAAAAGGAGAGGTCCAGGCTGAGAGTTTGCAGCGGCACTAGTGTATCCTCTGGGTTGAGAGTAATGTCTCTGTGGGAAGTGGAGCTGGTAGATGGGCCATTTCAGCACGGTGACTGTTCCCAAATTTTGAAAGCCCCACTCTAGATCCCAGTCTTGCTGTCTTGGGTCATAATTTCAGGAGAAAAGCTAAATGCTGGCCAGGTGTAGAGTTTGCATTGAGAGATTTTCTCACTCTTCTCTGGAACTGGGGACTGTTTATGAGGGTTGGGACGTATTGGTGAAAGTTGGCAGTGTATAAACTGTCTTCTTTCTCTCCAGTTTCATCAGAATGGACTTTTCAGTTGAGACCTGATTTACCTGTTAATAGGGCTCTGTCAGCCCAGGTGATAGGGCACCGGTTTTACAGTGTTTTCTTCTCCATCTTTTTAGAGGAAAAGACATTAAGAGGTTGCTGGTGAGCTTCATGTACCTGCAGAGTCTTTTGCAGCCAAAGAGCAGGTAAGGTCATGGTAGATTGTATCTTCTGTTGACAGCTGACAGTAGCAGGCACTTAGAACTGGAAGGGATGGTTTCCTGTGGGATAACAGTGCCTGTGATGAGGCTTTCTTCCAAAAGGCCCGAGACTTTGGACTGTCCATGCATGGAGCATGAAGATTGTGTTTCCAGGGGAGCCTGAAATACCAAAGGGTTAAATACTTGGTGACTTGTCTAAATCAAGCCAGCCTGAGTGCGTGCTGAGCTCCTGGGCCTTGCAGCTGTCTCTGTGCTGTGCCTTTGGTGTTTGCTTACCCCATGCAGTCAGCAGATGCTTTTTCCTGGCAAGCTCTGTATTCACGCCGATGGGACAGCAAAGAGTTGCTGTCCACACATGTGTGGGGCTGTTCACTGCACTTAGAAGTCTGTAACCAAACACCTTGTTCAATGAAACACCAAAACCTGGTTATGCTGGAATAAATGGGAAACTTTGTATAGCTGTGTGATTTTGAGCTTTTAGATTTTTTATTGGATTTTCTCTGTCTCTGCTGGGAGGTTTTCAAGTGATTTTAAATAAACCTCTTACTGCTTGAAACAGAACAGGTGTTTTAAAGAGCTTAGATACAAGCTGCAGTTAAATTCATTGTGGAATGGTTTAGGTTGAAAGGGACCTTTTGGGGGTCTGCTACTTCCCCAAAGTAGTGTTCACTGTGCAAGTAGGTGCAGATGTGAAGTTTGATGAGCTTGCTCAGAGTCTCATCACACTGAGTTTTGACTAGATCCAAGGACAGAAATCCCACACCTTTCTGGTCCCTCTTCCAGTGTTTGACCACCTTCACCATAGAATTTTTTCCTCCTTGCATCTAATCTAATTTTTCTTTTCTGTAGTGTGTACCCATAATTTCTCTTCTTTTTGCTGTGCACCACTAAGGAGAGTCTTATTCAGTCCTCTGTAATCACCTGTTTGGCATCTGGAGACAGAAGACACCCCTGCATGCCTTCTGTCTTTCAGGCTGAACAAACTTGATTCTTTTTGCCTCTTCTCATACATCATGTTCTCTGTTCCTCTGCTGGACTAAATCCAGTTTGTCAGTGTGTTTTTGTTTGGTGGTTTTTTTTTGCCCTGTGGACCCAAAGACCGGATATAGTGCTCCAGATGCCACCTTGTGAGTGCTAAATGGAGGAGGAGAACACGTCCTCAACCTGCTGGCTCTGCCCTTGTTCATGCAGCCCACTATGGGATTGGCTTTCCAATACTGCCTTATACTGAGGTGGAGCTACAAGGCTCCTCTAATATCCACTCAACATGTATTTAGAACATAAGAAATTTGGGAATGACTTTAATTTCCCAAGCACACTTTCCCCTGAAAAGGCTTTGCTGGAAATTTCACAAATAGGTTTGTTGTGTAACTAGGAGGCTCCCACAGCCCATTGGATTGATCCCATGGATGCTTCCTTTGAAGGACTGAACAGCTGTGGAGGATTTTGGAATAGGAGGAGGAAAAACTGAGTCCCATGTGTGTGGCAANACAGCTGTGGAGGATTTTGGAATATTCTGGGCTGCAGGAGAGACATAGGAGGAGGGAAAACAGTCCCATGTGTGTGGCAGTGTAATACTTTTCACTGAGCAGTGCATCTAGAACTTTTGCTCCCTTTAGCATTTAAGTGCCTTGTGTATATTAATGGCCACTGCTGAGCACCCAGGGGAAAATTAATCTGGCTTTTGGTGACCCATCTCTAGGTATTGTTTGTCTTTAGTTAAGCAGCTTTAAAGAGGAACACATGATCTGATTAATGTCACTTACTTTCTGTAGCTGTTGTTGCCTGCAGTATATTCCCTGGTGCTTCATCCTGCCTAGTGCTAAAGGACAACCTAACTGCCAGTTTTGTTTCAGTTTCTGGGTAGACATGCCAGGAGCATGAGTCTTGAGTTAATAATTCTTAATTATTTTTCACTCTTTTTAAGCTCTTTGGATTCTGAGCTGACTTCTCTCTGCCAGTCTGTGCTGGAGGATTTCAACCTGTGCTTGTTCTACCTGCCCTCTCCTCCTAACCTGAGCTCAACTAGTGAAGATGAAGAAGAGTATGAGAGTGGCTACTCCTTCCTCCCTGACCTCCTGATCTTTCGCATGGTGATCATCTGCCTTATGAGCGTTCACAGCCTCAAGAGGGCAGGTAACCAGTGCTTTGTTTGGAAATTTCGTGGTGAGCATCCAGCAGCACAGTTAGGCTGGAGATGCTGTCTGAATTGGTGTAGTGCTCACCTCCTCCATCTCACTGTGCTGTCTGCTTGCAGGTTCCAAGCAGTACAGTGCAGCCATTGCCTTCACGCTGGCTCTCTTCTCTCACCTGATAAATCACGTCAATATTCGCCTCCAGGCTGAGCTAGAAGAAGGGGAAAATCCTGTCCCAGCCTTTCAGAGTGATGGCACAGGTAAGAGAACAGAGATGGCAGCACCTGGGTCCCCCAGGTTGCCTGCCTACAGGGCTGTCTTTCCCCTTTCTCCCCTTTCTCCCTGGGCATGGGTTTTGTAGTGCAGAGGTGTATTGATCTTTTACTTCTGGTCTGGAGTCCCCAAAGATGGTTGATGTGCTGAGTTGTCTCCACTTGGATGCTCTTTCTGAGTATCTGAATCACTGCAGGATGGACATGTTGCTTTCTTTATAAGGGGATTGCTTTCTGTATCTCTTGGCAGCTCATTCATCATCTGTTTATCCCAATCTGAGATTTTATTCTCTGTCTCTGTTTGCTATTGTTTACTGGCTGCTTTCCTCCTCCACTGAGGAAATGATCTTGGGTAAAACACCTGGGCTGAGGGAGGCAGAAGGGGACTGAGTGGGGCTGAAGGAGACAGACCCTCTCAGCATACCTCAATTCTGCTCAGGCAAGGGTAGCTCTCGAATTGCTGGGAGATTTTATTGAGCAGTGACTAAAACTGCTAAACCTTTTCCCTGCAAACAATCCATTGGAAATACCTCACTGAATGCAGGGTGAGGGAGTTTCTGGTAAAAGCAGCAATGAATGACCCCCCGCTCTGCAGGTTTTGAAGCTGTCACAGGGCTGCTAGAAAGGCTCCATGCATGTTGGTCAAGAAAGGGATTGGGTCAGGTCGGTGTAGTTACAGAGCACATGTCCCTGCCCTGCTCAGTGGGCCATTCAGCTCTGACTGTAGAAAGTTGGGGAGTTGGGTTAGAATTCAGCTGTGTTCTATTCTGGTTGAGCAGCCTTGAGCACTGAGGCTACCTGGTAGCAGAGTGGCCCAGCTTGGGCAATAGGAATCCCAGCTTCCCAGGTGCTTTTAGGAAGTGAATCTTTTTTCTGGGGGTGCTCATTCTGCGGTGGAAGACACTGATGGAAGCGATGGCTGACATTTGCAGTCCTGGTTCCCTGGACCCAGGGCTGGCAAGCAGCGGCCTGTGGAACACACTGTGACTTTAACTTACATTCTCCCTGTAAATGCAGATGACCAGGAGCCACGGGAGCCTGTGAACTCAATTGAGAAGGAAGCTGAAGCTGAGTTGGCCAATCATCAGCCCAGCGAGGAGCAGCGGAAGAACGACTGCAAGAAAAGCAAGAAGTACTCTCGGCTGTCCTGTCTGCGCCGCCGCCGCCACCCCCAGAAGGTGGATGAGAGCGACCTGAGTGAGGGCTTTGACTCTGACTCCAGCCAGAGCTCCATCAAGGGCAGTGATGGCTCAGAGAGTGGTTCAGAGAAGAGTGATGAGGAAGCAGAAGCTGCTTTTGATGTGGAGACAGACTCCGACATGAACAGCCAAGAATCTCGGTCTGACTTGGAGGACATGGAGGATGAACCGGGTGAGGAAGGAAGCAGCCAAGGCAAAAGTGGGCCCAAAGAGGCCTTAAAAAACTGTGTGGATAGCAGTGGGCTGGGGGACTCCAAGAGCCCAAGCATCTCTAAAACTGAAGCTGTGGATCCAGCAGTCAATGGGCCAGCTTCCCTGAGCACTAATGATGCAAGCATAGCCAGTAATCTCCAGGCCATGTCCACCCAGCTGTTCCAGACCAAACGCTGCTTTCGCTTGGCTCCCACGTTCAGCAACATCCTCCTGAAACCCAACAGTGAACCACCTGCCTTGAAGGATGGGATAGAGAGCAAGCCATGTGTCAATGGAGATCTGGAGAAGCCCAGCTTGGCAGAGCAAGGTAAGGGCCTTGTTATTGCAATTATGTGTAGAAAACTGCAAACTATAGCAGTCTGGTAAATTCACCATTTCCCATGGTGCAAGCTCTCCTTTGGCTAGGTTTGGAGGTTGCCCAAGTAGTGGGCAGGCCTTGGGTTGGACATTTCCTGGTGGAGGAGCTTTACTTTTACTGCCCAGCATGCAGGAATATGTGCACTGAGCAAAGGAAACACCTGGGGCCAGGCAGGCTTACCAGAACAACTACTGTTCTGCAGACTAAATGCTGAGCAGCTGTGATAATCACAGGCTCACAGGCTAGTTTGTTTAGAAGGGACTTTAAAGCCCATGTAATTTCATGCACTCTTGTACTAGGTTGCTCCAAACTACATCCAACCTGACTTTAAACACTTCAGGGATGGGACAGCCACAGCTTCTCTTCTTCTCTGGCGACCTCTGCCAGAGCTTCACCACCCTCACAGGGAGCAATATCTTCCTAATACCACATCTAAATTTACCTTCCTTCAGTTTAAAGCCATTCCTCCTTGTCCCATCCAGGACCTTGTCAAAGTCCTTCACCAGCTCTCTTGGAGCCCCTTTAGGCAGTGGAAGGAGCTCTGAGGTCTCCCTGGAGCCTTTACTTCTCTAAGCTGAACATCCCCAGCTCTCCCAGCCTGTCTCCAGAGCAGAGGGGCTGCAGCCCCTGGATCATCTCCGTGGCCTCCCCTGGACTCACTCCAGCAGCTCCTTGTCCTTCCTGTGCTGAGGCCCCAGAGCTGGAGGCAGCTCTGCAGGGGGATGTCAGCAGAGCAGAGGGGCAGAATCCCCCCTTCACACACTGCCCACGCTGTTGGGGATGAGCCCAGGACAGTGTTGGCTTTCTGGGCCCCCAGTGCACATTGCCACGGCATGCTGATCTTCTTGCCAACCCATCCCCCCAAATCCTTCTCAGGGCTGCTCTCCATCCATTCTCTCCCAGCCTGTGTTTGTGCTTGGGGTTGCCCCAATACAGGTGCAACATTTCTCCTTGCCCTTGCTATTCCTTCTGGGGCTGGCACAGACACAGCTTTCCAGCCTGTCCACGTTCCTCTGGTGCCATCCCTTCCCTCCAATGTGTGACCCCACCACACAACTCAGTGTTGTCAGCAAGCTGNAGGCTAGTTTGTTTAGAAGGGACTTTAAAGCCCATGTAATTTCATGCACTCTTGTACTAGGTTGCTCCAAACTACATCCAACCTGACTTTAAACACTTCAGGGATGGGACAGCCACAGCTTCTCTTCTTCTCTGGCGACTTCTGCCAGAGCTTCACCACCCTCACAGGGAGCAATATCTTCCTAATACCACATCTAAATTTACCTTCCTTCAGTTTAAAGCCATTCCTCCTTGTCCCATCCAGGACCTTGTCAAAGTCCTTCACCAGCTCTCTTGGAGCCCCTTTAGGCAGTGGAAGGAGCTCTGAGGTCTCCCTGGAGCCTTTACTTCTCTAAGCTGAACATCCCCAGCTCTCCCAGCCTGTCTCCAGAGCAGAGGGGCTGCAGCCCCTGGATCATCTCCGTGGCCTCCCCTGGACTCACTCCAGCAGCTCCTTGTCCTTCCTGTGCTGAGGCCCCAGAGCTGGAGGCAGCTCTGCAGGGGGATGTCAGCAGAGCAGAGGGGCAGAATCCCCCCTTCACACACTGCCCACGCTGTTGGGGATGAGCCCAGGACAGTGTTGGCTTTCTGGGCCCCCAGTGCACATTGCCACGGCATGCTGAGCTTCTTGCCAACCCATCCCCCCAAATCCTTCTCAGGGCTGCTCTCCATCCATTCTCTCCCAGCCTGTGTTTGTGCTTGGGGTTGCCCCAATACAGGTGCAACATTTCTCCTTGCCCTTGCTATTCCTTCTGGGGCTGGCACAGACACAGCTTTCCAGCCTGTCCACGTTCCTCTGGTGCCATCCCTTCCCTCCAATGTGTGACCCCACCACACAACTCAGTGTTGTCAGCAAGCTGGCTGAGGGTGCACTTGATCTCACTGTCTGTGACACCAGCAAAGATGTTAAAAAGTGCTGGTCCCAACCCCTGAGGATGCCCCTTGTCACTGCTCTTCACTTGGACATTGAGCTGTTGGCTGCAGCTCTTTAACCATGATTATCCAGCCAAGTTGTCATCCACTAAGTGGTCTATCCATCAAATCCATGTGCTGGCAGTTAAGAGACAAGGATGTTGTGCAGGACAGTGTCAAACACTCTGCACAAACCCAGGTGGATGAGGTCCATTGCTCTTCCCTCATCCTCCACTGCTATAAGGCTGCTGTAGAAGGCCAATGAATTTTTCAGGCATGATTTGCTATAGTGAAGCCATTTTGGCTCCAGAGGATAATTCCAGCAGGTATTAAAAATTGCACCTTCCCTTTTCCCTTTGTGAAATATCTAATCAGACACTTCTTATTGCTTCTGGTGACAGGGCAGATGGGGGACAGGAAGTTGTCCATGAGATGACAGATTATCAGCCCAATGGTCATGTAGAAGTTTGTGTGGAGGATGTGACCCAGGTGCATGTGGGAGGTGTTGACTCTCTGTGATCCCCCAGATGTGCCTCACTGACTGTTGCATGCTGAACCCCTGGGAGATGCACAGCAGGTGGAGCTGCCATGTCTCCATTACCACTCAACTTACACAAATGAGTGATGTTCTGGGCAAAAACAGCTGGAAAGGGAGATCTGATAAACTACAGGGAATTGTTTGTGTTTCACATAAAACTACATGGGCCTGTTCAGTCTTGTTTTTCATTCCTCCCAGCTTCCCTGGAGCAAGGAAACATTCTACATCCTGCTGCCAAATCCAGCTGGCCTACAGCACTGGCAGGATTCAGGCTTTGCCTGGGCCAGCATTTGAAGGCACAGTATTAGATCATGTTAGTGTTGACTGGCTCGTGGCACTGCTCCATGGCCACGTGAAAGAGATGGGGGTTAAAGGAAGAAACAAACGGGCTTTGGTCTGTTTAACCCTTTCCCTCAGTGGTTACCTCGTTGTTGCAGCTCCAGGAATGTGTGGCCACAATACCTTTACAGGTGTAGAAAATGAGAGGGGGGATGAGTTCACTGTGTACTTTTTAGCTTCGAGCTCTCCTCATGTGTGCTGTATCCAAACTGCCTTTTCATGGTGTAACGCTGTCAGTGGTGGGTTCTGAATAAATCACCTCCTTTCTTGTGATTCTGAGGGTTTATGGAATACCCATAGCTGTGCTGATAGGAAGCAATGGTAGCACTTGAAAGGAGGGTCTGTAAAACATGTGGTTGATTCCCACCTTGACCTCAGGTCACTTGTGTCATGTGTGATTCCACTGGCAATGGCTTTGAGATCCTCAGCTCTGGAGAGTTAGAAGAGTGCGAAGAATATGTTCAATATTTAAAATTCTCTGACTCATAGGACAGCCCTGCCATTTCCTGCTCTTGCCTGGCTCCAAGCTGGGAGCATGTTGGCCTCAGGGCTCAGTTCCCTGCAGGAACTGCTCTGGTCCTTGTGCTGGCATGTGCTGCCCCACTCTGTCAGCGTGGAGGCTGCTGCAGAGGTTAGGCATTGGTCAAACCTTCACAGGGAGATTTTAACCCTCTTATCCCAAGGAGGGAGGAAATGCAGGGGTGATACATTCTTATAACAGCACAGGGGACAGGTTGCTTTTGTGAGGATGTGTGGAGGCACCTGGTATTTCAACTCAGCTATTACCAGCCCAGTGCTGCTCAGACACCAGCAGGGCTTGGCATCTCAGGGAGTTTAACAGCTGCCATTTTGTGCTTGCCTTTGTTTTCCAGATGATGTGTCTGACTCAGAAGAAAGCATTTCAAGTAACAAATCCTGCAGAAATGAGCGATCCCTTCAGGAGAAGTTGGAGATTGTGACCAATGAAGGGCTGCTGCTTACTGTCAAGGTGTTCCTGGACTGGCTGAGGACAAACACAGACCTCATCATTATGTGTGCTCAGGTGGGGATGGTGTCAGGGCTCTCTACAAGGTCGTGTCAGCTTCCCTGGGCTGGTTGCAGCCATGGCCCCAGTCCTGAGCAGAGGGTGATGTTATGTCCCCCACCAGCTGAATTAAGCTAATCTGAGCCTAAGAAGGATGGTGAGGTTTACTCTTCATAAAGTATTCTGAGGGTTGTGAGATGCTGGAAGGCCTGAACTGCCTAGTTGTTGTATACATCTGTCATGACATTTTCTATGGCCTTTTGTGTTCTGTTCCTGCAGAGCTCTCAGAGCCTGTGGAACAGGCTGTCTGTGCTCCTGAACCTTCTGCCTTCTGCTGCAGACCTGCAGGAATCAGGTACTGGAGAAAGAAGTGGAAATGTCATGTTTCACCAAGCCTAGTCATCAGTGATTCCCAGGGTGTGTGAGAGCCCAGGGAGGGAGATTTCCTAGTAGCAGTTTTTATAAGCACAATAGGAAGTGAAACATGCATGTGTTGTTTTTTTGTTTAAACACCATTCCAGTTAAATGATCCCATGGTCTTTAGAATCATGTAATCACAGAACATCCTGAGTTGGAAGAGACCCCTCACCTTGCTCCAGGATTGAGTTCATCTCCTGGCCCTGACAGGACAACCCCAAAAATCACACACAAAAATGCTATATTAATGCATTAATGTGGCTGGCAGCATACTGAAACACTGGCACCAGCATGTGAGAATCCATGTGTGGCCATCAGGAGTGAAATTCACTGCCAGTAGCAGGAGTAAGGCTGTGATTTTGCCATGGTAATCCTGGAAAATAGTTTTGGAGCTCCAGCTGCTCATGATGTGCTCTGTGCCTCTTCAGGGCTGAGCCTGAAGTTCCCAATGATTTATGAGAAGTGGAGTTCAAACAGGGTTGCTCATTAGCTGGAATAGGTGGGAAAGCTGTCCCTCCAAACAGAGGATTTCCCAGAGTCCCCTGGCAGATTGTCTGGGAGGGTTGCTCTTTATATTGTGGGTGGTCTTGTGGTTCCTCCTTAAGCAGCTGCTCACAGAACATGTTTCATTAACACCTCTGCCCGTGACCATTACAAATCATGTGCCTTAAAGCAGTTCTCTTAGCCCCCTCATCAGTTGTTCTGCTCTCCTTCTTGTCCCTCCTCTCCAGGGCTGGCCCTGTGTGATGAAGTCAAAGACATCCTGAGTGATGCTGAGCTCCCAGACCTGAAGGCCAACCTGCTGCTCCCTGAAGATGTGGCCCTGCGCAATCTCCCCCCTCTGAAAAATGCACACAAGAGGTTTAACTTCGAGCAGGATCGGCCCATCTTCTCAGCAGTTGAGGAGGTGAGTTGGGGTAAATCCTGAAAAAAATCAGACCTGGATTGTGGTGTTATGTGGTTCCTTTTCCTAGCACTGAAGGCCTGAGCAGAGGTTTGTTGCTGCTGATATTCCCTAAGGGTTGAGGAAGCCCAGACTGCTGGCACCCCTGAACCTTCTGGCCAGCCTTTCCCGCAGCCCCCTCCTGCAGTCTCTGACTTCAGAAGGGATCAGAAACACCCATCAGAACTGGGCATTTAATATCAGTTCCTGCCTTTTTCAAAAGTGTGGGCTGCAGGTGGGCTCTGCCTCAGGCCACGCCGTGGCTGTGGTGGCTGGTGACTGCTCCTGCTTCCTTGCAGTCTGTCGTGCGGATCTGCTGCATTCGGAGCTTCGGCCACTTCATTACCCACTTGCAAGGCAGCATCCTGCAGTTCAACTCGGAGCTTGGGATCTTCATCAGCATAGCACAGTCAGAGCAAGACAACTTGTTGCACCAGGCCCAGGCTCAGTTTCACATGGTGAGTTGGTAGAGGTGAATGAATTCTCTGTATTCTCTGCTTCCTGTAGGTTACTATTAGGGTGTAACTATAATCACAGATCTTTGGGAGGAGATGAAAGTTCTGCTCCTTAAAGCTATTCCAGTGTCCCTTTTTCACTCTGGAAGTGTATGCTAGTGTCAGCTGGTGTGTTTCCTGCTAACTGATATGGAAGTTTGGTTTTGCAACTAGGCTGCAGAGGAAGCTCGTCGGAACAGGCTCATGAGAGACATGGCTCAGCTTCGGCTGCAGGTAGGAGATGCCAGTTCCAGCCTGAGAACCAGCAGGGTAGTGGCTGGAATGTCAGAACCTGGGAAGGGAAGGGGGAACTCTCTGCTCCTGTCCCACACAGAAGCAGTAAGTCCATTCTGCATAGATCGAACTGTAGAGCATCTCAGGTTGGAAGGGATCCCATAAGGATCGTGGAGTCAAGTCCCTGCTCCTCCCAGGGCTACTTTAAACTGAATGCCCAAGAGTGTTGTTCAGGCACTCCTTGAGCTCTGGCAGGCTTGGTGCAGCAGCCACTTTCCTGGGAGCTTGTTCCCCCTCTGAGGGAAGAACCTTTTCCTAATGTTCAGCCTGAACTTGCCCTGATGCAGCAATGAAGCTAGAAATGAAATGTACCATTTCCTCATGTCCCATTGCTATTCACTGGAGAGAGGAAGTCAGCACCTCCTGCTTGCTGACCCCCTCGAGGAAGGTGTAGGCTGTGATGGGGCAGTCACCCTCAGCCTTCTCTGCCCCAAGCTGAGCAAACTGAGTGACCTCAGCCACTTGAGGCCTTTCACCATCCTGGTCATCCTACTCTGGACACTGTCTAATATTTCAATGCCCCTCTTACATCAAGGTGCCCCAAACTGTTCACAATAGGGGAGGCAGTGCAGAGTGAGAGTGAGATCCTCTTCTCTTGGTGACCCTCTGCTGCATCCAGCCCTCTGTTCTATATGCTTGGAGGTTGGAAGGGCCTGGTGGAGCTTTGCAGGGCAAGTCTTGCCCTGTTTGATGGTCTGTTTCAGCATAAATGTGAAGCGAGTGTCTTTCCATGTGTGTTTTCAGCTGGAGGTGTCTCAGCTGGAGGGAAGTCTCCAGCAGCCCAAGGCACAGTCAGCCATGTCTCCTTACCTTGTTCCGGACACCCAGGCCCTCTGCCAGCACCTGGCTCTTGTCAAGCAGCTGGCCACTAGTGGGAGGTTCATAATCATCATCCCTCGAACAGGTATGGGGACTCCACAGCAGGTAACTGGCAGTGGCTGCCTGCCCCTGTCCCTTCTGTGCTGGGAGCAGGCCCCAGGGGTCTGGGTGGTGGCTTTCCCTCCTCCTGCTCTTATCCTTCACTTCATCTGGAGCAGTTGCAACACCCTTTTGATGTGTTGCTTTTGGGGCCTGTTCTGTGTGTGGCCCATGCTTGGGATTTTGACAGAGTGTGTCAGAAGAGCTGAGAGGAGAGAGGTCCTGTTCCCTCTGAGCCTCTCCTGTGGCAGCTATGCACTGGACAGTGTTCTGTGGAATGGGGAGTACTTGATGCCTCTGGATTAGTTTGCAGAAGTAGAACTGTAAACAAGATGGTTTTGATTTTTTTTTTTTCCTGTTAGTTATCGATGGCCTAGACTTCCTGAAAAAGGAGAACGCCGGTGCTAGGGACAGCATTCGGTATCTGGAGGCAGAATTTAAAAAGGGAAACAGGTGAGAGCAGGAGAGGGGTGGGATTTTCCCTTGGTTTTGGAATGGGTGGGCTTTGGGTGAGAGCAGGCTGTGGATTCCTTGGAGCAGAATGAGGAGTGGGCCAAGGGAAAAGCCAGACTTCAGGAATGGGAAGGCAGTGAAGGAGCAGATTCAGCAGCTGGTTCTTCAGATGTGCTGGTAGTTGCTGCTCAGCTGTGAAGTGCAGCTGCTTCTGAGCAATGGTGGAATTGCATCTCTGTTGCTGTATAAACTGGAGCAGTGACCTTTGCCACTGCACTGAGAGTGCTGGAAGAGCTCAATTGTGCCCGGGTGCTCTGCAGAAACACAGCTGAAAGGACAAACTGCATCTCTGGGGTCAATGTCAGGGCTGGTGGGCTTGAGACATGTGGTACTGTGAGCACCATGTGGGATGGGAATGGTGGTGAGGCAGGGAGATGATGGAAGGGATTCACAGAGGATTCCTTGCATGGACCTTTGGGTGTTAAATTTGGGTGGGTGGAAGCCCTGCAGCACCCAGAGGAGCTGCTGTGGAGCACTGACTTTAGCCTGTGTGATGGTCTCCCCATGAGCTCAGAGACTCTGCTTTCTCCTTAGGTACATTCGTTGCCAGAAAGATGTTGGGAAGAGCTTTGAGAGGCATAAATTGAAGAGACAAGATTTAGATGCCTGGTAAGATTTCAGCATCAGAACCTGGTTTGCAGCAGGCAGGTGGCTTTGGGGAGAGGTGTTAGCACTGGGACCCATTGCAGAGCTTGTTCTATGTGAGTAATGATGGAATTCCTTGGAGATAAGGACAGCCACCTGTGCATGTTACACAAAGCACTCTGTGCTCAGAAAGGTCTCAGAAAAGTCCTTAATGGGAACAGGAAAGCAGCTCTGCTTCCCATTTATTGTCCTGAGCAGATGTGGTCTTCCTGCTGACCTTCCCCTCTGTTTCTCTTTTCTGTCAGGAATCTCTATAAAATACTGGACAGCTGCAAACAGCTGACAGTGTCCCAGGGCAGCGGAGAGGACGACACCACGGGAATGGTCACCATCATCACAGGCTTCCAGCTGGAGGACCCAAGCTCCTTCTCTGTGCCCATGCAGGTTAGTAGCTCTTGTCTGGCTGAGCTGAGCCATTCTGCTTCCTAGCAAGGATATAACATGATCAGTTGGCAAGAGATTTTTTTAAAATGTTCTTTTGCTTTGGCTAATAACTGGCCTGGTTTCCCCAGAGTTACTTTATATGTTGAGATTCCTTATTCCCTCAAAGCTTCTTGATTTTGTGTTACAGAGTATTCCTGGGACAGGTGAGAGAATTTAATTTCATGTCTGTGCAGGCCTCTTGTACGAGAGCAACGAGAACTGGGAGGATTTGCCCTTCCAGCTGTGCCAGGCTGCCAGAGAGTCCCCAGGCTGGGAATGGCAGCTGTTTTGACAGGGCAAGTTAAAAATTAACCACCTGTTTTGTCTGTGTTTGCTTGCAGTCTGCCATCCAGGCAGCCGCCAACGCCAGCATAGAGATAAAAAATGTTCTGGAGTTCTACAAGCAGTGGAAAGAGATGGGCTGATGGTCAGAAAGGCTTCGGGTTGGTGAACCTTTCTCTCCCCCTCTCGCAACGTGCAGCGTCTGAACGAAGGAAACAACAATCTGGGCGACACTTAAGACACGAAGAAGCAGCAGCAGCAGCAGCAACAGCAACAAAAATACCTACCCAAATGAATTAAAAAAAAAAGAAAAAAGAGGAGTTCCTTTGGGGTTTTGGACACTCTTCCAACGTCAGAAAGAAAAGGAAACACTCTATTTAAAAGGGGGGGAAAGCTCTTAATATAATTTTTTTTGTCTTAGAACAAGCATATTTATTTCGTTTCCCAGGCCCCCATGGAGCGGGCTCAGTGCAAAGGGATGTTGGCCTGTGAGGAGGGAGCAGCCCCATGTTGCACTCCACTCTCCCTGGGAGCTGCACGCTTCATGAGCAACATGAGCTCCACCACGCTGCTCCAGGGAGGCCACAGGACTCTGCCTCCATCCCCAGTTTCTCCCACTATGCGTTAGACCCTGGAGAAAAGGAGGAATCTGGCAGAACTGCTGAAAGAGAGAGAAGAGCTGGGTGGGATTTCTACGCCGTTAAGGCTCAAATGCTTGGCTTGAGCACTGCAACACTGGGATGGAGCAGATGTCTCCAAAGGACCCAAAGCCTCTTTTTCATCTTTTCTTTTTTTCCCTTTTTTTTCCCCACTAAATCTTTCAATAGGATGTGGAGNGCAGCAGCAGCAACAGCAACAAAAATACCTACCCAAACAAATTAAAAAAAAAAAAAAATCCAAAGTGGGCACGCACACTGACACCCTCCACCTGCATCCTGACCAGACGGCTGTACAGCTCTGATGGCGCCAACTGCTCTGAGAGAGGCCCCTCGGTATGGCCGGGGCAGAGCTCTGCCCTTCTCCCAGTCGGCAGAGATGGGCGAGAGACAGGCAGTCCTTCATCCCCCTCCTTCCTCCCAAAGCTTGCTTGGCCAGCAGAAGCAGGCTGGTGGTTCAAAGCATGGACTTCACTTCAGCAAAACCAAACCAGTGCAGCAGAAACGGAACCCTCTGGCTTGGGAAAGAAGATCCAAAGAGTGTTTTGCTCTTGTTTGGCAATCTGGGGACAGGAAAGTGGATAGTATTTCTCCCCCCCGCCCCCCCCTTTTGAATTAATTATTTTTCAAGGGTTTTTTCCTTTTAATTTTTAGTTTTTATA
>VXBC01002567.1:215172-232009 GCA_013399945.1 Ploceus nigricollis | reverse complement strand
TTAATTGTCCTAACTCTAATTGTCTAAATTTTTATTACTCTACTTGTATTACTATTTTTATAACCACTTTATTATAATTAAACTTTTATACATTTTAAAAACAAGTGATTGGCGTTTATCACAAAGAAGTTATTCTGTTATTTTGGAGATTAAAGCAAAGGTTTCAAAATCCCAGGCAACTGTTTTTAAGTGCAAACCTCCCTCCAAATCCCAAGATATTCCATGTTAAAAGAGCAGGAATTCCATTTAAGGACAGTTTAAAAAAAACCCCAACAATTCCTACACGTAAGTAACAAAATTCAGAATCACTTAAAGTGCTGCTGTCAGGAAAAGCAGAGCCCAAGAGCCTCTGGGAATCCAGGAGCAGCTTGCAGACTTTTTCTTGGAAGTGAGTGAAGATCTGTCTTCTGCTTTTCTTTCAGTTTCTGAAAGCTCCTTTCCCAGCCCAGAACACTCTTTATTGTGGTGTAAAGGGCTCAGTGTAACATGCTGGAGCTGTAATGAATTCTAGAATGTTATCTGTGGTCGGATTTTCATATTTTAATGTTTGGGGCTCTCAGGTAAGAGGGTCTCCATGCTATGCACAGGGTATGATTTCATAGTCCATAAACTCCATAAAATAGCCTCTTTTATGTCTAAACAGCATTTGAGCAGCCTAGAGAATTTGGAATTTAGCCCACAGCGGAATAACTGACCAAGAAATGCTGCTGGTCCCCCTTTTTTTCCAGGGAACCACAGCCTCACTTGCCAGAGCTGCTGCTGGAGCTCCGTGCTGGGTCCTTCCTGTTCAACCCACTCCTTTTGTGCCAGTGACTCACAGGACAAGAATGCCAGCTGGGAGCGGGTCCCAGGCTCGCTGAGTTCTCCCATCTGGCCCTGGCTCAGCCCCCTGGCCAGCGTGGCCACCCCAGCACTGCAGCCCTGTCCTTCCTGATGCCATGTGGCTCCAGGAAGAGCTCATCCCTGAGGTTCTGCTGCTGCTCTTTGCTGCTGCTCTTTGCTTGTACCCAAACCTGTGGAGGTTTGGGTACAGCTGGAGGACACTGGCTCCTTGGGATGGGGCTCCAGCACGACCTGGATGGTATGACTCTTTCAAGGGACAGCAGTTCCATTGATCAGTGACAAACAGAGGGAAAAACACTGATGGTTACACTCGTGTCTGCAGCAGATTTGCCCCTCCAGGACCAGAAGTATCCAGGGTTCTGGGCATCAACACCTGGAAAGCCCCATAGTAAATCCCAGGACAAATCTCTTTTCCTTAGAAGCCTCCTGTGCTCAGCTCTGGGTTCCACTGTGAGAAGGAAAGCCAGAAGCTTGGAGCTCACCAGCCACGGGACTGAGCTGGGAGCGGAGAGGAGTGACACAAATCCTCTCCTGTCCTCTGTTCCGGGGGGTCCAGTGCTCGGCAGAATTCAGCTCCCTGAGGCCTGAGCATTTCCCTCATGTTCCTTCCAGACACACCCTGGCCCGGGCGTGGCAGCAGTGTCTGGATAAAGTATCAGCACACAGGTGAGCACTCTCGGGCCCTGGGACCCCCAGCCCACTGCCTCACGCTGGCCCTGTTGATCCCTGCTCCAGCCCAGCCAAGGTTTGAGTTTTCCCTTCTCCTGCCCTCAGGTCCTGCTTTTATTCCTGGGAAGCCTCACAGGCTCCAGCTGGCGCTGGGCTAAAAATAAAAACTTCCATGGCAGCTGTGTCACTCCCACTTCCCTGGAGAGGAGGACGAAGACAGACCTTCCTCCTCCTCCCCTGAGGGTTTCACTGGCCTCTCCATCCTGCCTGCTAGAGCCTACAAGATCCCAAATTCCCCAGTGAAAAGGGAAGCAGAGACTCATTCTGGAGGTGCCTTCAAATCCCACAGGATTTGATTCCCTGTGCTGCGAGAGCCACGGGTGAAAACAATCCAAGAGGAGAAAAAACAACAGAGGCATCAAATCCTCAAGAAACAAATGTCTCAAGAGAAAAGATGGAGGGAAAAGGGGCCTCAAGATATTTTATTTTTAGCTTTTAAAAGCAGGAAGAAGGAAGAAAAAAAAAAAAGAAGATTGAAAATTGCAGCTGAGCTGCCAGAAAATTCAAATGTTAATGGAAAGTTGGATCTGCTCTGGCTGTGCTCAGCACAGACAGACACGAGGCTGTGAAGTCGACTTCATGGATTCAGAGAGGGCTCAGGGACAGCCCTGCAGAGCAGCATCTGCTACTGCTCCCCTCCTCTCTGCCCCAAAAATCCCAGCCAGGAAACCTGGCAGGTCTGGGCTCTCCCTCTGGAAAAGTCAAGACGGGACAGAGTCGTCAGAGCTTGTTGGAACAACTCCAGGCATGAGCCCACCAGGCTGCTGGAAAGATGCCAACCCTCTCCGAGATGCCGCAGCCCACTCGGTGCATTTTTAGGAACATTCTTTGGTTTCCCTCTCCACTATTAATCCCCACAAGTGTTCCTGAAGCATGGGCAGCACTGGGGCTTTGTACACTGGAAGAGGACCAATGAGTGGGATGGAGCTCACAGAGGCACAGGCGTTCCCCTCCTTCCCTGCCTCCAAATTGCAGCTGCCCCACCCTGGAAAAAGTGCCAGCTCAGGGAACTCGCTGGCTCCTGCCCCATCCATGAATCTTTATGGATGTCTGCAAATCCCCCCAGACTGCAGGTCTCAGTCCCACCTGGCTGCTAGGGGCCACAGCTGCCTGCTCCTGGTTATCCCAGAAAAGGCTTTGACACATTTACAGCTTGGGAACCCGAGGCAGGAGTGGCAGCGTGTGCCCAGGGAAGTTTGGATTGCTGGGAGCACCCAGGAAATCTGCTTTGCTCCACCTTGGGCGAAGAAAACTCCATGGCACTGCCTCCAGTGCCAGGGAGCTGTCCCAGGATCACCACACGTATCCCAGGGATCACTCCCCCATCCCAGGGATCACCACCCCACTGCAGGGATTGTTCCCCAGTCCCAGGGGGTGTTTCTCCATCAAGGATTGTTCCCCAGTCCCAGGGGTTGTTTCTCCATCAAGGATTGTTCCCCAGTCCCAGGGATTGTTTCTCCATCAAGGATTGTTCCCCCACCCCAGGGACCAGGCCCCCACAGGACAAGCAGCAGGGACAGCACGAGGAGACCTGGAAAACCTCTGCAGTGGGGCAATGGGAATGTGGCAAAGCAGCTTCTCCCAGCTTCTGACTCATCTGTGCCGCAGCACCTCTGCCAAATCACCAGGATAAACACGGGCTGGTCTCCTAGCAGGGAGCTGGAAATAGCCAGCATGATTATAGCAAGGACAGTGTCTGCACGGAGCCAGCATCCTGTGGGGCACCAGACCCCTGCCAGTGGTGCCAAAGACCCTTCCTGGTGCCAGGGTCAGTGCTAGCCCTGCCACACGCTCCTGATACACTCACGACATGCTCAGCCATGGGGCTGAGGGGCTCGTCCATCTCCACGTGGCCCCCATGGAGCAAAACCAGCTCACTGGCATCTTCCAAGAGCTGGGCTTCCCCTCCTGGAATTGGGATCTGGCCTCTCCTTGCACCCTTAAAATGAACCAAAACTGCTGCTTCATTGGGAACCAGGAAAAAGCCTTTTAGGGGGAGGCAAACGGACTCCCCTGTCTAGGATTCCCCAAATCCAAGGTGTTCCTGTCCCTCCACAGCTCCCACCACCAGGAACACTGCTGGGAGCTCTGGGTGCACACACATGGAACCTGACCATACTGATACCACCAGGAATCAGCCACACACATCCCTCTGAAGGTGTGAAAAGCTTTTCTCCTCCTGGATTGCACCAGAGCAAAGCCCTGTCACCCTTCATCCTCCCCTCTGGACAGAGGAGAAGCACTTCAGCTTCAGCAGCGACACAACAGCCACGCGCTGCTTAAGAGCTCAAAGGCATTTCTGAGAACAGATAGTGTATTAATTGTTCAGAATTAACAATGTTGCAGCTCAGTGCTGGCTGGGGAGCCCCGGTGTGGATCACTCCCTGTCCAGGCTGTCACGCCAGCTGGTGACTCACCCCAGCCTCCAGCAGCAGCTCGGAATGGAAATCCCAAGTCACCAACTGACGCTGCTGTTTGGGCTGAGTCCCCCATAGTAACAGGCTGTGGTGGCTTTACCAGAGGGGTTTCAGAGCTAGAAAAGAGGGTTTTGCCCTTTTGCCATGTGGGAGTCATCAGGGGAATGGGAATGACTTGGTTTTGCACGGCCCATGTAGTGTTTTTGGGGGAGGTTTGTGTCAGGCATAAATCTGTGTGCCTGCACAAAGGGCAGGACTTACCCTCCACGGACGAGTGTCCCAGCTTGGAGTATGCACCACAACACCCCAGTGCTGTGTCTGCCAGTGCCTGGCTGCCTGGGAAACCCCCTGCCACCTGTGGGACCCCACCTGCTGCCTGTAGAACCCCCTTTTACCCACGGAACTCCTCCTCCCAGCTGCCTGGGAAAAGCTTTTCCAGGGTGCTGCAAGCCCCAGGAGAAAGATGCAAAGAGGATGCAAAGTGGAAGGAGGATCAGCCACTGATCCTGGATCAGCCACTGGAGTCCCCAGTGCTGGGAGCACAGGGAGCCCAGCAAAATGAGGGCAGGATTTCCCTGTGGGGAATGTCTGCCACCAAACCCTGGGTTACCTGGAACCAGCCTCCAGCCTGGGGTGACATGCAAAGTGCTACCAGTTCAAACTTGATTTTGGCCAGCAAACCTGGCCCAGTCCCAGGTCTGTTACCAGAGCTGGTCCTGAAGAGCTTGGGAATTACATGGCACTGGGAAAACCTGGCCAGTGTCTGTGCAGGTCCTGAGGGGATGGGCTGAGCCTGGGGGTTCCAGAGGGAGGCCAGTTCCTAGCTTGAAAAAACTGCATTTTCCACTGAAAAAAAGTCACCAACGCTTCAACAGGCTGCTCAGGGCAGTGGTGGAGTTTCCCCCTTCCTGGAGAGATTTAACAGACATGTAGATGTGGCATTTGGGGACACAGCTTAGTAGGGCTGGGGGAACTCGATGACCTTGGAGGGCTTTTGCAACCTAAACTATGATGTGATTCTATCTCTTTATAAACCTGAACATCCCAACTTGTCAGAACACCAAGATCAAACATTGGTCAACCCCACTCGCAGCCCAGGCTCAGCACAACTCAAACCCATCCATTCCAAACATGCCAGCCTGCCTTTTCCTAGCTTCCCATGAAATCTTGAATTGGGTTATCTACTAGACACTTGATGGCCTGGAATTGAATCATCCTAAATATAGATTAAAGCAATAATACCCTTTATCAAGAAAAAGAAACTTGCTAATTAAAGCTTGGAATTGAGCTGGAAAGAGAATTTTTTTAGACACAACTCAAATATGTCAATACACCACTTTCCACACTGCTCAATTCCACCAAGATTTCTGTAGGGGAGACATGAGAAAAAAGCTCTAAGATCATGGAATATCCTGAGTTGGAAGGGACCCACAAGGATCATCGATTTCAACTGCTGCACAGGACAGCCCCAAAAATCCCACCATGTGCTTGAGGGCGTTGTCAGCTTGTTTTTCCCAATCCAGAATTTGCTAACAGTTTGCAGTGTTGTCTATTGCTGACTAAAGCCAAAGCCTTTGGGAAGAGGAGGGAAGAAGGAAATTCCAAGTCTTCAAGCCACTACTCTGAACACTCACCATTTTAACAAGTGAGATTTGTACCATTAATACAGTTAAATTACACGTAAAGTAATTACAAATTAACAATTAAGCTTTGGACTGGATGAAACTGAAGGAGTTTTGCCCAGCCTACAGGACATTACTCCAACACAGCAAAACCCAGCTTTTGAATAATTGGGCTAAAACTTAATGGGAAAGTTGTGGGTTTGTTTTGTTTTTTTTTTTTCCACCTAGAACAGCTCTGAGTGTTGCCCCTCCATGGAAGCCCCAGAACATTTTGTTCACTTCAAGACATCCTCCTCCGGATGAAGGAGAAACGCTGAGCCCATAAAGCACCACCTCAAAGGATGAAGACAAAGCAGAGATTCCCGGTGTTTCCCTGGGAGATTGGGCATGGTGGGAGCCTTACAAAGGAAGTTAAAAACAGGGAGCTGAGTCACTTGTGTTAGTCATGTCTTCGGGGCCAGGAGCACCGGGGGGGGGAAAACAGCCCTAAGCTTGTGTTTGGCTAGGAACTGGCAGCACAGCCAAGATTTGGAGCAGGAATGCAATCCCAGCCCCTGGAGCAAGGAAACATGCTGCCACTGTGCAGATGTGGCTGCAACTCCCTCTCCTCTGCTCACACGTGCAGCTCCTGAACCCAAAGGGGGTGGGAAGGGATGAGGAGGTGGCTCTGCACCTGCTGCATCCTGATCCACAATGGAAACCAGGGCCCTGTGCAAGGTGGGACAAGGCAGAAAGGAGCCAAGAGAGGCAAAACAGGTGAAGAGTTCAAGGCCCCCTTTTTCTCTTCAGAAGCAGAAGTAGCTCACCCCATTTTTCATAAACTGGGTATGCAAAGCTTCTGGCCAGCAACATTTGCTTAAGAAACAAAGCAGGGGATTGTTGGGTCCACATGCCACACGTACTCCGGGGAACAAAAGGGTTTGCTCTCCCGGCTCCAGCAGCAGATAAAGGCAGACAAGGTGTTTACATTGCCACAAGGTCTGTTTGCATGTGGTGGTGGCAGCGGGGCTGGGGCAGGCTGCAGCGTTGAGTCACTGCCGGCAGCTCCAGCTGCTGCTGGAGCGGCTGTGGGGATGGACACGGATGGGATTCCAGCAGGAAAACGCAGCTCAGCACGGGGATGAGCAGCGATCAAGGTGACTGCCTGTGTTTTGCTGCACTGTGCCATGTGCAGAGCTGCCAGCACACCTCTGCCTGCTTTCCCTGGCTCTGGGATGGAGCCCAGACCTGCAGGAAATCAGCACTTCCCCAGAGCCAGGACTTGCAGATGTGGCATCCCTTTGTAATAAACGCCAATCGCTTGTTTTTCAAATTTATAAAAGTTTAATAATAATAATAAAATGGTTATAAAAATAGTAATACGAGTAGAGTAATAAAAATTTAGACAATTAGAGTTAGGACAATTAACGAGACAACAACAGCAAAGGGTTACAGCCCGGGCTGGGTACCTCTTTCTGGGCAAAATAAGCCTGGAAAAGGACACTGTTAAAAGAGAATTTACCCCTTAAGAAGAGCAACCTGTTGCATACACAAAACCCTTCATGATTATGCATATATTTTATTTAAAACAAGAAACTCGTCTAGTACTTGTCAACTGTTTCCTTTTATCTTTAAGCGCCTTTCAGTCTGAGCCAGGCCTGAAAAAGTTAGTTTCTATTAATAAGAAAGCCATAAATTCCTCTCCCCTAGAAAATGTAAGAGTTTCTGTAATTGTTATCTCTGTGTGAAGAATTTCTTAATAATCTTCTCCTTTTCTTGAGCTGATAAAAAGAATATCTCACATACATAGTTTCTATTTTAACTACTAAAGCTTAATTTTAATTACAAAACTACATTTACTATTTTATTAAAATGTTAATACAGCATAACTTTCCAACATAGCATAATACACACAGTAAATATCTGAAATACAATATGTGTTTGTCACACTGCCGGCCCGGGGGGGGCCCCCCAAAGCACGGCCCCGCGGAGCCGCGCCCTGCTCCAGCCCGGAGACACACGGCTGAGCATGACTCATCTCCTGCTCCGCCGATCCAGAGCCACAGCCGCGAGCAGAGGGCACACAGTCCCCTCCCTTCTTGTGAAAAATGTATATTATATGGCTCNTGCACAGAAATAACAGTTACAGAATTCCTAAGGAGAGGAATTTATGGCTTTCTTATCCACAGAAACTAAATTCTTCAGGCCTAGCTTAAACTAGAAAGCGCCTAGAAATGAAAAGAAACATTTGACATGTACCAGATGAAAGTTTCTTGTTTTAAATAAAATACATGCATAATCATGAAGTGTTTTGTATATGCAACAGGTTACCCCTCTTAAAGAGTAAATTCTCATTTAATGTCATTTTGTGTCATAATGTCTCATTTAGTGTCCTTTTCCAGGCTCATTTTGCCCAGAAAGAGGTACCCAGCCCGGGCTGTAACCCTTTGCTGTTATTGTCTCGTTAATTGTCCTAACTGTAATTGTCTAAATTTTTATTACTCTACTTGTATTACTATTTTTATAACCACTTTATTATTATTATTAAACTTTTATAAATTTTAAAAACAAGCGATTGGCGTTTATCACACCTCTTCACAGTGGGGACTGGCAGCTCAGAGGGACAACTGAGCCCATGGGCACCGGGGCCAAGTTTCCTTTGGGCTCCCACCCTTTAGCCCACATTAGGCATCCCCACCAACAGTTTGGATGTTTGTTTGGGCTCACGACCCAGAGGGGGTTTTAGGGTGAAACTGTGTCCTTAAGCTGTTAATAAATAACCCCAACAAACTGAAAGTTGTGAGCTCCAGCGTGGCGATGCCAAGCTCTGCCTGACCAGGATGGTGGCACTGGACTGGATGGCAGGAGGACGTGTGTGTGTGCAAAGCAGCAGCCAGAGCACGTGGCTGGAGATGGCTTTGGTGCAAGAGGGAGGAGAGACCTCTGCTATCAGAACCTTGCTCCTACAGAGGTGCTTCTGAGCCACTCAGAGCCCCGACACAAAAATTCAACAGCTTCAGGAGAGCCCANCTTCAGGAGAGCCCATGTTTGTTATTTAACATCTTCAGGAGAGCCCATGTTTGTTATTTAACAGCTTCAGGAGAGCCCATGTTTGTTATTCAACTGCTTCAGGAGAGCCCATGTTTGAGCCCATGTTTGTTATTTAACATCTTCAGGAGAGCCCATGTTTGCTATTTAACAGCTTCAGGAGAGCCCATGTTTGTTATTTAACAGCTTCAGGAGAGCCCATGTTTGCTATTTAACAGCTTCAGGAGAGCCCATGTTTGTTTCTACCCTGGCTCCACCACCTCTCCACAGGAGCTGAAGGCACCAACGCCTTCAAGGTGCAACCCCATAATTAAGGAAGGTACAGTACAGGCAGGGCAGCACCCACCCTGTGTGCTGGGGAACTTTGTCCCTGCTGTTGCTGCAGTTCCTGGCTCTCCTAACAGAAACAGAGCATTGGCTGCAGCCTGGGGGACACCCCAAGCCAAGGGCACCTTCACTGGAAAAAGGTTTTATGACAGAGAATGTGAAATGTTGACTCAGCCTCGCCAGGAACAGAGGTGTCCCAACCCCAGCTGGGGTTTGTGGTATCTCTGTGGGCTGAGTTCAATGCACCTCGTTAACCAACTTCCACACCCTTTGGCTTTCCCCAACACCCACAGCCCTGGATCACACCATGGCTCATGAACACGCTGCAACATCCTTCACACAGAGGAACAAGGAAAAATGTGGGGGTTTTATTGCACTGTTATCAAGGATGTGGAGTGACTGGGCAAAGCAGAATGGTTTAAAGTGAGAGGGCAGTATTAGACGAGGTGTTAGGAAGAAACTCTTCCCTGTGAGGGTGGTGAGGCCCTGGCATTGCTCAGAGAAGCTGTGGCTGCCCCATCCCTGGAAGGATTGGGCTTTTCCTGGGTAGCTGAGAGTCTGGCTGTCACACAGATGTCTCTGCAGTCAGGGCTGCAGCTGCCACTGCCCCAGGCGGGGCTGGGGGACCACGCCAGCCCCCACAGTTGTTCAGCTTCACACTGGGGATATTCAGCCCTGGGAAGGGAGGGGAAGGGAGCAGAGGCAGGTGGGCACCCAGCCCTGACACCGTGCTGATGGCAGCTGTCAGCAGAGACAGGTTTTACATGGCACCGGCCTCAGCTGTTTGGGAACGTGCTGAGCTGGTCACTAAGGAACAGGCTCAGCACACAACCTCACAAAGAGCAGGATGGCAAAACAGGTAATGCAGCCAGTGGTGGGACAGTGGGAGGTGATTGCCAGCTCACCCTGAACCCACTGGGCTGACACTTCCTGGGGAATCCTCCATGACAGCTCTAATTTTGGCCAGGATCAGAGGGAGAACTCTGGTGACTTCCTCCTTTCCTGGCTGCCAGCAGCACAGAAGGAAACTACCCCTCCCAAAGGGCATGAATTCAGCAGAATATGGAGCCAGCAGCTGCCCCACGTGTCCCACCCTGGCTGTGTCACCTTCTCTGTCTGCATCCCTGAGCACCACCCAGGGGAACTCCCTGTTCCCTGGGCTCCAGAGTCTGAGTGTTGATGGGACTCAGACAAGTGAAGTGACACGTGCAAGGCTGGAAAACACTTGTGGCAGCATGTGAGACCGGGGCAGGCTGGGACAGGCTGTCAGGGATCCAGGAACCCTTCCCACACCAAACTCAGCCCTGATTCTCTTTGCTTTGCTTCTCTTTAATCCAAAGATAAGGTCCTCAATTTACCAGATTCATCCTAAATATATATAAGGTAACAGGATTTCCTCTGACTCCCCTCATCCCTGGGCAAAGTGAGGGGATGAGCTGCAAGCACAGCAGTGGGAGCGAGGTCACAAACCAAAAGTGCTGGAGCACGTTTCTCTGCCACAATTTTTCTTGGAAAAAGAGGGGCTGGATGTTTGCACAGGCAAGAATTCCTCTCCACTGGGAACAGCTAATGAAAACCTTCGCCTGGAAGAAACGTTTTGCCACGGAGCCCTCCAGCCCTGCAGTGTGCCAGGAGGGCCAGCATGCCCAGCCATCCTGAGCTGCTGGCTGCAGATGTCAGGGGACAACCAATGTGTCCCCAGGGCTGGAGTTTCAGGGTGGCTGGCATGTTTAAGAGGGTCCCAGAGGGCCACAGAGGTCTGTGTTGATGACTCCCCCCAAAGTATCCCCAGCTGCACAAGCTGCTCTTTGTTTGCTCCAAAAGGGCAAAGCCTCCTCCCAGCCAAAGCATTCCCTCCCTGGCAGGGATTCCATGAGGCAGACGGGGGAGAAACCCAGGAGCCTGAGGTTTCACCCCACGCAGCCACAGAGGGCACAAGCTCATCACAAGCTCATCGCTGCTGAAGGAAGTGCTTGCCCCCCCTCCCCCCTCCAGCAGCACTGAGCCTTAATTCTTTTTCCTCCCTTTTTTCAACCAAACAGGTTTTGTTTACCTGCTCCTGCCTGGAGGTGAACAAAGCATGGGGCAAAACCCCCTTGGGCTGGGGAAGGCTTGTGGAGTTCACCTCCTGGCACCTCACTGCTGCCTCCCTTGCTCTGCCCTTGCATGAGCTTCCCCCTCCACAACAACGTTTGGGAAAGAGGAGATTTGTCCTCATTAGGGCCAGGGATGAGATCTGGGCCCCGGGAGGAAGAGGCGCTGCCAAGGCAGTGCCTTAATCAGGTTAGGGGCTGCAATTCAGGAAGGCATTGCTCATCAGCGTGGTACTAATGAGGGCTGGTTCCTGCCTTGGAGAGGGGAGCTGGTCACTGTATGGCCACCACATGGCCACTCCCCACCCATGGAGTGGGCACTGAGTTCCTCAGGGGTCTCTCCTGGGACTGAAGGTGCCCAAGGGTGGTATTTTACAACCCCTTGCACATGTGGGATGGGATGAACTCTCATGGAGCAAGGCAAGGGCTGTGGCTCTGTTCACCCTGTGAGTCAGAAGGCAGCTTAAGGAGAGGGGAAAATGGGCAGGACCAAGCACAGAGCATCTCTCCAACCTCCATGGAGGTGCCATGCTGGAAGGAGGAGCTGCCCCTCCCCAAGGAGGGGACAGAAGCTTGAGGACACCAGGGACAGGGGCATTTCAGACTAGTCCTATCTCTACCCGTGGCCTGAGAGCGGATGTTGCTGGTGTTGCCAGCACCCCTGAGTCACCAGCCACCCTCCCCACACCCTCTGCTTTCGCCTGAAGAGTGGCTACAGCACAGCCAGAGGCCATCCAGAGCTGGTCATACACGTGGCACCAGGACAGGCAGGACTGCCCAGAGGGGTCCCTTGTCCTGGGGCACAACCAGTATCAGGCTGCACAGGGCTGAGGGTCCCCATGCCAAGAGCCAGGTGGGCACTTCAGGAAACCCCTCCTGGATCATCTCTGGAAGCAACCACACATCAGTGGGAAAATCCCACTGGAAACTTTTCCAAGAGAAGAGCAGTTGGCCAGGAGCAGAGGGGTGGCAGGAGGCAGAGGGCAGGCAGCCCAGCTCTTCTCAGACTCTCCTCCACCCACGCAGCTCTTGCACTCATGCACTGGTACTGGTTAGACTGGTCTCCTGACTGCACAGCTTGTCCCCCTCTGGCCAGCAGCTCCTTCCTCACCCCAGACAGAGCACCCAGCACCCGGGGCTGTGCCACATCATGCCCCGGCATCCTGGCCCCCCACCCTCCCTCTGTGCTGGTGAGACAACCCCTGCATCAGGCTGTGGGTGCTGATAACACGGCCCCGGCTGCCTGCCCTGCGGGAGATACCCGGCGCTTCGCCGGGGCTGACGGGCACAGCGAGGGGCGCAGAGGGCTGCCAGTTACTTATTAGCCAAAGTCTCACCGTGTCAAGGACAGTGAAGCGGCCCCAGGGCTGACCTGAGCGCTCAGGGTGGGCGGGGAGAGCCGGCAGAGCGGGCACATCCCTGCCCAAGGGGATGGCAGGGAGCAGAACAGCGTCAGAACGGAGCCCTACCGATCCCACCAACAGCTCTGAGCCCTCCGCGGGGTTGGGTTCGTGGCTGCCCCATTCCCTCGCACCCCAAAGATTCGGGACACCCCCCAAAGTGAGCCCAAGGAGCAGCACCGCAGCTCAGCAGCCGATTGTGCTGCTCCCTGAGCAGCCCTGGCACATCGAGCAGGTCCCCAGGGACACAAGATGAGCTGCAGCCTCCTTGCAAGGGTTTTGGGGGTTGGAGAGCAGCCCTCACACCGCGCCCTAGGAAGAAGGGACAAACCAGAGGCAGGAATGAACAGCAGCGGCTTCCCCCGCATCTCCGCTCTTCCATCTCACACCGTGACTCAGAGATGACTCAACACAGAAACACCCCTGTCCCCCCGAGCCCCGCGCACCTCCCGCTCCCCAAAACCCACCGAAACCCATCTCTCAAGCACAAGCTGCTCTCTGGGAACCCCCGCGAGTCACAGCACTCTTTCAGGGGATTTGTCAGCGCCCGGGAACAAGCACGGCGGCTCCCGGAGCGCAGCCCGTCGCAGGGAAAAATTCCACATCCGTTTTCCACACAGCCGGCTCCAGCTCCCAGCTCCCCTCCAGCCACGGCTGCGGGCCGGGCATTTTTTCCAGCCCTCGAAAGATCGTGGCCAAGATAGCTCTGGGTTTGCAAAAGGCAGGGAAAAAAAGCCTTTAGACAGCTCAGCTCCTCCTCTCACCAGCACCCGGATCCTTGGGATCCGGGAGCAGGGATCTGGCGAGCAGCAAACCGCCTTATCCGAGGACGAAGCTGCAGCAGCGCACGGGAAATAGAAAGCTAAATATAACCACGCACAGCTTTCGGATACGGCTTTAACAGGCAGCACAGTCCCTCCCTCCCAGGTAGAATATTTATGGCATCTGCTAAGGAAGTTAATTTTAGCCTCATTTGGTACAGGCTCAAAACGAGGAGTCCAGAATAAGAGGCAAAAGATCAAATGGAGTAAGAGGGGGCTGTCCCGCCGCTGCCCAGCCCGAACACGGCTGCGAGCCAAAGCTGATGACGGGAAAGGATCCGCTCCCTCCTTCCTTGGAGCGGCATTCGGGGAACTGAGCAGCGCTGCAGGGACACGTCCCGACGCTGCGCGGGCTGGCAGAGCCCGGGGGAAGCCCAGTGCCAGCCCCTGCTTGGCCAGCAGTGACATTGGCCAGGGAGCCCCGTGTCCTCAGGGGACCTGCGACAGCCCTGAGGTAGCCAGTGGCAGCAGGGAGGGGTCCACGAGGGGGGCATTTCTGAGGGCAAAGGAGGGAAAGAAACGAACCCGATGGGAAGCGGCTGGAGGAATTGGTGCCTCCATGGGAGCACATCACCCAGTGACAGCTGGCGGGAGGGGGACACGAGTGCTACCCGCACACTTCTTCCCCCAAAGCCAGCACCCCAAAGAGAGAGAGCAGCTTGGCACAAGGAGGGTTAAGGCAAACAAAACCTGGAGCAGGTTCTTTAACCGGTGCCAAAGACAGCAGAGGAAAATAGGACGAGCAGGCGAAATCTGCAGGCAGGACAGAGCCAGCTGGCTGGCACGGCTTCCCGGGCTGTGCCGGAGCGTGTTTAGGAATAGCTCCAGCATGACGAAGGCAGAGGGGCCGCCAGCCCGGCGCTTGCGGCCCGCATAACACGGACCCTGCCGGGGGCCCAGGGCATGTCTGCTCAGCCCCTGCCCCAAGCGTCCCCAGCTCTGCTCCCAAATCCCCTCTCCAAGGGCATCCCGGCCAAAGATGGCGCTTGGAAGGAGAGCAGGAATGACGAGAGAGCTTCTCTCCTCTTTTGGTCCCTACCACCGACACTCCAGCCCCGGCCAGGCCACGGATTTTTCCTCTCTCTCCCTGTCTCCTCCAGGTCACTCCTTCCTCCCTCCCGGCTCCCTGCCAAGCATGACGACAGCACCCGTCCCGCCGCAGTCCCCGCCATCCCCAGGGCACTCACCGGGCTTTCAGCTCCTTGTGCTCCTCCCGCACTTTACTGAGCTCCAGCTGCAGCCGAGCTCTCTCCTTGGCCACCGAATCCAAGGTCTTGCGGGCATCCGCCAGCTCCGACTCGTAGGCAGCCTTGATGCCCGAGACCTCTCGGCTCACCACCTCCTCGGACTCGGTGATGCGGAGCCTCAGGCCGGCGTTCTCCAGCTCCAGCGAGCGCACCTTGTCGATGTACACGGCCAAGCGGTCATTGAGCTCCTGCAGGTCCTCCTTCTCCTGCAGCCGGGTGATGCGTGTCGGGGACAAGGGGGTCCCCGAAGCCCCGCTGCGGGTGCTCCTTTTCTGCGAAGGCGTCGCCATGGGGTGCGGCGTCGAGGCGAAGGGCACGGCTCAGGTCACGGCGCGATGTCCCACGCCACCCGCCCAGCTGTCGCGGCAGCTCCCGGTGTCTGAGTGACTTGCTTATATCCCAGCTGGGCTGTTCACTCGGAGGAGGAGCTGAGAGGCGGAGGCGGGTGGAGTTATCCAAAACCTGGGTGGAGACAACTCGCATCAGTCCCAGCCCTTCCTTAGGAAAGGCTGGGAAAATATTCCTGGGTAAAGGGGCCTTGGGAGGGCGTCTCTGGGGTCACAATCCGGGAAAACCTCTTTCCACACGCTTTTCTAGGGCGATTCCCCCGACAGAGGCTGCATTGCAGGCTGGGGGGACTTGGCCAGGGAAAAGGGCACCTTGAGGGGGGCTGCAGTGAGGAGGTGCAGCCTGAGCACCCTGGGCTGAGCACCTCCAGGACATTGCTGTCCCACAGGACAGGGCAGACAGCATCTCAGCAGCTGACCCCAGGGTGTGGGGGGTCCTGGCACCCCCTGAATGCAGGAGCCACAGGCTGCACAGGACCCTGAGGTACCTGAAACTCTGGGATCCAGGGACACAAATACAGTCCCAAAACATCCTGGGTTCCCCTGAATCTTGAGGCATCCCACACAAAGAGCTCTGGGGCACCAAAGAATGCCCCCACCCACCTACCCACTTCCCTGCACTGGTTTTGCCCAGTTCTCTCAGCACTGGTATTCCCCATTTCCCAGCTCTCCTCAGTGCCAGCTGTGCCAGCTTGTAGCTCCCCAAATTCTGAGCATCAGTTGAGCTCCCACCCCAGTTCCCNCCCACCCCAGTTCCGTTTCCTGTTCTCCTGCCTCCCACTTCCAGCCCTCTCCAGTCCCACTCAACCACCCTTCCAGTATGGCCAGCTCCCAGCAGGGGTGATTCCCAGTCCTCCCAGCAGATGCAGGGTGCTCTGTCTCCCTCGAAGAGCAGCTCGTGATTTCCAGATCTGCCAAATCCTTCCAGGCACTCCCAGTGCTACCAGAGAGAGGATGTCCCCTCCTTGGACTTCATCCCCCTCCCCGCGTTGTGCTGTGGAGCCAAACCCTCCTGTGTGTGAGAAATGGGAATGGAAAAGCAACCTTTTTACACCCTAGAAATGAGGGGTGGGCGGGGGTCCTGGGGGGGATCCAGCTTCCTCCGTGTGGGCTCCTCCTTGGAAAGTTGGGCTCTGCGGCAAGGAAAGCTGGGAAGGCAGCACCCTAAAGCACAACTCCCCCAACCATTCCCTGCGAGCAGAGGGGTCCAAGGTCAAGGGCACAGCCAACCCGAGCCGCCTCCGGAGCCACGGCCGCCCGGCTCCTCCTGCCCGCGCTGCAATCCAAGCTCAATTTGCTTCTCCGCTCGGGGAGCGCAGCAGAGCCCCAGGCGGGCTGAGAATGACTCACACAGCAACGGAGCAACACACGCAAACACGCAGAGCACACACAGGACACACGTGTGTGCGCTCCGGCAATGATTAACCCGCTGGCAGCCGCGCCGGGGAAAGGACCCCGGCAACAATCCAGGGTCAAACTTTCAAAAAGCAACAGTTTCCATGCCAGGAATTTGCCCCAGCGCCACGTCAAAGACGGGAGGGGAAAGGGGAGAAATGGGGTGGGGGGGGTCAGCTGGGCACAGCCATCCTGGCACTGCCACGGGGAGGGGTTGGGGGTGGGATTCCCCCTCCTTCCCCACTCTGGTTTGCAGGGTAACCCTCTCTGCTTGGAGAAGCCCCCTGAGTGCTGTAGGCATTCCTGTGCCACCACCCACTCAGCACCAGGCATCTCCAGGGGGGTCTGCGCTCCTTCACGCCATTCTTTTGCTCATTTCCACACAAATTCCTCCTTTCCAGCCTGTCCCGGGCTGCCTTTCCTTCCCCACACCTTTCCTTCCTCCTCCCGTGCGCACTTTCCCTGGTGGGGGGACACCGCAGCCCTGGGGACACCCGTGCGTGTCACACACCAAGGCAGGCGAGAGCAGGCAGGCAGAACGCTGTGGCCGGGCCATGAGGCAGGGAGAG
>VXBC01002567.1:193457-205529 GCA_013399945.1 Ploceus nigricollis | reverse complement strand
CCCCTCGCTGTCCCGTGTCACCCCCTCGCTGTCCCGTGCCACCCCTCAGCGCAGACCCCCTGCCACAGACGTGGCACCGAAAGCACGAGCGTAGATTCATTTTTAGAGGCGCGGGGCCAAGCCTGAGAGACTGCTCCTCATTAGGGAAGCAGAGCTGGGAGTAAAACGCTCCCGAGCTCCCATTCTAGGCTGGCGTCTTCCCGAGGGGATGAGGAGAGAAGCCGTCCCTCGCCGGGGTCTCCATGCCGGCAGCACTTTGTCCCCGAGGCACTGAACTCCCCGTGCCGGGGGAACATCCCCTTGATGCTGGTGGGGGGAGGAACAACCACGTCTTGCTTGACCCAGCAGTGGAAGAGCAGTGGCAGCACAGCCTGTGCCTCCCTCAACCACCCCACACCGAACTGGTTTTCCCTCCAGGCTTTTTGCCAACAGCAAAGAGAGGGGGAAAAGGTTCCCGGACAGCAGATAGTCCCGGTGAGGCGGCCAGGAGACGGAGATGCTGCCAACAGCACTGCCGGGTGGAAACGGGAATCAGAAAGCAGCTGGTGGCGGTGCCAGCTCAGAGCTGTGGGACGGGGATGGAGATGAGCTCAGTGTCCCCAGCCAGAGAGCGCCGAGCAGGACACGCAGCCCACGGGAGGCGCGGGATGCGAGCGGGATCCTGCATCCCGGCCTCTCTGCACAGAACGTGCCGGAAACGCAGCCAGGCTCCCTCCTTCTGGGATGGACCCACAGTTCCTCCTGCCTCCCGGTGCCCTTCCAGCCCGGCTGCACAGCCCTGCCCCGAGAGGAAAACACCCCTCTTGCTCTTGCTGGCGCCGGGATCTCGTTGCTGCCACGGCAGAGCGCCAGGCGGCCCGGGTGGGAGCAGTGGCAGGCTGAGCTGCAGGTGTTGGGCTGACGGCAGCACCTCCCACTGCTTGGGGAGCTGGCGGGGCAGCGCCACGGCTGCTCCGGTTTCCAGAAACAAGATCTCCAGGGAGGCTGCTGGCCCGAGCACCAACTGGCAGACGTGGCGAGCAGGGATGGCCCGGCAGCCTGGTGCTGCTCTGCTGCACCACAACCCTGCCAGTCACAGGATTGTCACCCTTGGAGCATCCCAGAGGACCAGGGGGACAGGAATGAACACGGGGATTTTGGTGTTGCTTCAGCCAGATGGTTCCCTGCACCCGCCTGCTGGGACTGGCTCTGTGGCTGCTCCAAGGAAGGGAACAGGCCAGGCACAGCCCAAGGTACTCACTGCATCTCCTGACAACGGGGTCAGGAACAGGGCCCTATATTCCTGGAAGGGTGGGAGAGGCCTCAGACAGCTGGTGGGGGTCTTTGCCCAAATGCTGAATTCTTGCCATGTGCAGGAAACTCCTGCCTGCACTCACCCACCCTCTCCGAGGCAAACCCAGGGTGGAATTTGAGGCAGGAGCAGGGTAACACCTGGGATCAGCATTGCTGCCCTGGGTGCTATCCCCTCTTCTACCCCTTGGCATGGCACAGGGACAGGGTGACACTGTCCTGAGCCACCTCCCTGCCTCCAAGATGCTGAAACTGAGGAGTGGGAGGCTTCAGCCACTGTGGGGTGCAGTGAGGGTCTCCTGGATTTACCAAAGCAGGACCAACAGCTGCCCTGTGCTCCATGAAGGCGTCTGAGCCCACGGCAGCACTGAGCGGTGAAACACCACAGCTGGGGCTGTGGGAGCCTCAGGAACTGTGTCCCAATCCCCTTCCCCTTTCCCTGCTGGCTGTGTGCAGTGACAAACCCACAGCCCCTGTGCCCCACGGGTGGCTGGGACTCAGGGAGCTCCCGAGAAGCAGATGTCCCCACAGTCGAGGCAACCCCGGCATTTTGGGAAGCATGCAAGCAGTCACTCTCAGATTTACACCACTGGGATGGCTTTTTGCTGCTTGCCCGGGATCCAGCCCTTCGGGCAGGCTCCGAAATGATCCCGAGCCCCCCTGCTTTGTTATTAAATCAAATCCATCTGGCCTCGACCACGGACGGTTGTTATTCGAGATCCCTCTCCTAGAGGAGCTGGGATTAGCTCCGGGCATGGGGGATTCTCCCTCCCTCCCTCTCTCCCACCGCTCCCAGCCCTCCTGCCTCTCTCTTTTGTGTTTCTTCACTTCTCGAGGAGCAGGGGGAGGTGCGGGCGCGTTCGGCAGCTTTTGTGCAGCGCGGAGCTGGCTGCAGGGGTGTCCCCGCGGGGCCGCAGTGCCACCGCGCTCCCGCTGGGTCCCACCTGGACATACCTGCACCCCCCCACCCACATCGGGGCAGCCAGAACCCCCCGAACCCTGGGAATGCCACAGCTGGCACGGGGGGTGACAGTGACACGAGGCTTTGTCCCAGCCACCTGCCACCCCCGTTTTTGACCCCAGCGCTGCCGGGAGCTGCTCTCCCCAGGGACATGCAGGGCTGAGCAGGGTAATCCCCTCTCCCAACCCCACAGAACCCACTGCCCCAGGAGAGCAGGGTGAACTGGAATGGTGTGGGATGTGCTGCTGTGGAGCAAGTGCTTTTAGCTTTACAGCAAGTGCCTTGAGTGCTGCTGCTTGCCCGGGTGTCACTGCTGGTGTTCCTTAAGGCTGCAGCTTCCAAACCCCCACTGAGGAGCTGCTGGATGGAGGATTTGGCTTTTGGAACCTTCACGAAGACGATGGATTTGCACTGCTCTGACAACACAGAAAGCAGTGGGTAAATTAACTGGTGATGACCTGCCAGCAGGAGGCAGAGGCAGGGCACCCAGCCGGTGTGGGGATGTGTGTCTGCTCCCGGTGCAACCCTTGGGGCCACCTGGGCCAGCAAGGATGAGGTGACAGCATGTCTGGCTCCAGCCCTCCAGGGACTCCTTTAGGTTGGGCAGATGGAGCCGTGGTCCCCATGGGCTCTCCAGTACTGGGCCTTGTGTTGTGGCTGGCAGCAATTAGTGTTCCAGCTTGTTTTGGAGTGATCACTGGGTATGGGCTCTCCCTGAGCTCAGAACATGCCCTGAGAGACTTCTCCTGGCTGAGCTTGACCTTGGCCTCTTGCATCTCCTCTGCTGTAAACTTCTCTTGCAAGGACACAGCCCGACGTGCAGGCACCTCCACCACTGACAGGGTACATGGTCCCCAGCAAATGACACCCCCAAAGCTGTGTGTGAGGCACATCCCTGTGGCAGGGTGGGGTGAAGGCCAGCAGGGCACAGCGCCAGAGGGATGTGATGGGTGAGAGGCCAACTTTAAACACGGGTTCAGTGTTTAAACCCCTTTAGTGTGTAAATCTACAAAGCAGCGTGCTCCTTCCCAGCCTTGGCAAAGCCTTCACCTCACCCCAGGAGGACCAGCACCAACCCCTGTGCTTCCCTCTGACCACAGGGATACCTGGATCAGAGCCTGTAGACTGGGAAGTGGTACCTGAGCATCCATCCTGGATGGTTCTTCCTCTCACTGAGGCTGAGAGCTTCCCTGCACTCCAGCAGCAGCCCCCAGCTCACTGCAGACATCCTGCAGCCAGCTCTGCTGGACTTCAGCCTGGCTTCCAAGAACTGGTCCTTCTGCAGCTGACTGGAAAACATAAAAGGAGACAAGGCACTTTCTGAGGGAGCACTGGAGTCCAGGGAATCAGCAACGTGGGAATTGACAGTAGCACCTTCACTCCTGGGTCACACTGAGGTACAAACATTACCACACCTGCTCTGCTCTCCTGGGGCACCTGCAGCATTTAGGCACGAAGCCTGCATCACACAGGAACTTTGTAATGGCACAAGGGACTCTCCAGTGACAGAGATGGTGCTCTCATCTTTCCTGGATGGCTCTGCTGGTCCCATCCCCTCGGGGGACCAAAGCACAGCCCCCTCCATCACCCAGCCCTGTGGTAGGCTGCCAGCCCGTTGGGGAAGAGATGGGAAAGTGTCCACTTGATGTGCCTGAAAAGCAGCACACATCTCCCTGTTGCTATGGAAACGCTGCTTTTAAAGCAAATTAATAATAATAATTAACACGATCTATTAAATAACGGTAATAAAAGCATTAGTAATGACTTGTAATTGGTAAAGCACTCAGAATAACATACACTCACCCTGTGACCTGCTCCCAGCTCAGGAGCTGGAGCTGGGGGCGGCATCTCCCACCCGCAGGGGAGTCCTGGGTGAGGGCGAGTGCCCTCTGCCTTCAGCACTGTACAGGCAGGAGCTTAGTGGGATTCAGTGAGGGATCAGACTTTTATCTGGATAATGAGGATGTCTAGACTGATAAGAAGAAGGGGTAAATTGGCTCAGGGCCTGATTCTGCCTTGCCGTGTGCTTGGTGCAGCAGCACGTGGTGGTGGTGGTGGTGGTGGTGCCTGGGCAGAACTGAGGTGGGTTGAGACCAGGAGTCTACACCAGGCTAGACAAAGACCTTGTTCCTCCTGGTTTTTAACTGAGAAATCAGAGTACTTCCAGGACTGTTAACCCCTGGGAGGCAGAGGTGAAGAGAACTCTAAGAAACTTTTTGTGTGCTCAAATTCAGCCTGGATAAGAGAAAGCTCCAGGGAGACCTCAGAGCTGCTTCCAGTGCCTAAAGGGGCTCCAACAGAGCTGGAGAGGGACTTTGGACAAGGGTCTGAAGGGACAAGACAAGGGGGAATGTCTTCCCACTGCCAAAGGGCAGGGTTAGATGGGATATTGGGAGGAAATTGTTCCCTGTGAGGGAGGTGAGGCCCTGGCACAGGGTGCCCAGAGGAGCTGTGGCTGCCCCTGGAGGTGTTGAAGGCCAGGTTGGACAGGGCTTGGAGCAACCTGGGATCGTGGAAGATGTCCCTGCCCATGGCAGGCCTGGGACAAGATGAGCTTTAAGTTTCCTTAGAACTTGGTTGCAGCCAAGGGAATGGGGCAGCCACGGCTTCTCTGGGTCCCTCTGCTCTGTCCCTCACACATCGGGTCCTGGTGTCCCACTCATCAACCTACACCACCAAAAGCAGTGTCCAGAGCAGAGCAGTGCAAGGCTGAGCCCAGAGCCATGATAAAAACCCCTCTTTTCAAGCTGTGAGATGCTTCCAANCAGCCTGGGGTCGTGGAAGATGCCCCTGCCCATGGCAGGCCTGGGACAAGATGAGCTTTAAGTTTCCTTAGAACTTGGTTGCAGCCAAGGGAATGGGGCAGCCACGGCTTCTCTGGGTCCCTCTGCTCTGTCCCTCACACATCGGGTCCTGGTGTCCCACTCATCAACCTACACCACCAAAAGCAGTGTCCAGAGCAGAGCAGTGCAAGGCTGAGCCCAGAGCCATGATAAAAACCCCTCTTTTCAAGCTGTGAGATGCTTCCAAAAGGATCTGGAACTGCAGAGAGAAAATCAATGCAAAGACCTGACAGCGTCACCTGCTTGTTTGTGCCCAAAGTCCCTGTGCTGACAAGGTCTTCTCTGCCTGGCAGAGCAAGGACCTGCTCTCTCAGAATCCCTCAGCATTCCCACAGGAGCCTGCCCAGACAGGCGGAGCCAGGATGTGAACACCTGGGAAAACCTGGCCCTTGGTTTAGGTGCTGGCATGAGACTGAACTATTTGGAAAAGCAGGTCCCCACTGTCCCTGCTGTGCTTCTGCAGAGGCATCAGCCATCCCTGGACTGGCATAAACAAGTGCAAAACAGCTAAAAAAGCGCTGAGATGTGTTCCTTACACTTTTCCCAACAAAGTCTGACATCCAGACTGCCGGGCCGTGCAGGATGCTGGAGCAGCATCAGGATTGCAACACACCTGCGTGGCTCAGGCTCCATCCCAGCCCGAGCACCCGGCAGCAACTTCCACCATGAGACTAAAATTAGCACCGACAGGAAGAGCTCTGGAGCACGACAGGATGATTAGAGCCTCCCTGGAAAGGAGGCATCACCTGCAACGTAATGACTTTCCTCATCTCTGTCAAAATCTGCAACAACCGTTGTGGGATATGATGGGGAAAAGTGAGGCAGTGAGACAGGGGAAGGTGCTTCTGCACAAAATTGGAGTGATAGCGCTTGTCCAGAGGAGGATAAACAGGATGGTGGCTCTCTGGACTACTCCCTGCTGCATGACTTCAATCAAATTGCTTAAAAAGACACAAAAGACTTAAGGATCGTGCATGCCGACTCCACCCGAGATTTATAAACAGCAAGAAAACACCCAGATAAAAGGTAAAAAAAATCTCTTTCACATGTATTTAACTGTGTATGTTGTGAGTGTGAATAATCAGAGTCACTCTTCTCCAGCACCAAATCCATGCTTCAAAACTCTTTGTTGGCCTTCTTTGGCTAAAAATAGCCAACACCACCCACATCCATGTTCCTGAAAGAATGGGATGTCAATGGGCATCACCCCTCCTATAAACTTGCCCTGTTTTCATTTAAAATAACTCGTAACTAGAAAGAGCATTAAAAGTGGGTGCACTGAGCCTCCAAGTGGGAAGATGTGACTGTGCTGAGGGAGCTGGTGTGTAGCTCACGGAAATGCCAGTGCCACTCTTGTTGCACCTGGTGCAAGTTGGTTTGACTCCATGACTCACATTCCTGTCTTGAAACTGGAAATAATCACAGAATCATGGGATGATCAGTGTTGGACATGACCTTAAAGCTCATCCAGTTCCATCCCCCTGCCATGGGCAGGACACCTCCCACCATCCCAGGTTGCTCCAAGCCCCACCCAACCTGGTCTTGAACACTTCCAGGGATGGGGCAGCCACAGCTTCTCTGGGCAACTTGTGCCAGTGCTTCACCTCCCTCACAGAGAAGAATTTCCTCCTAATACCTGATATAAATCTCCCCTCTTTTTGGTTTGAAACCATTTCCCTTTGTCCTCAGAACACGGCCCATCCCTCTCTCCCAGGTGGCCCCTTACAGAGAGGGCTCATTTGTCAGGATAAACAGGAGACAGGCAAGTCCCTTGCATGAAGAAGTGTTTCCCTTCAAGATCCCCTGGACAGAAATATGTGCACATGAGCTGCACAGCTTGACAATGAACGTGCAGCGAATCCAACACATCCTGGACGTGTTGGATTTGCTGGGCACACATGGACCATCTGGCCAACACATGGGCCTCGGGCTTGACATGTCCAGGAAGCATCTGACTGATGGTGGATGCACCAGGCAGGCAGAGGGAGCACATGCAGGAAGCCAGTCCCACTGGCACCACGGTGGAGGTGGGTGTGATGCTCACGGAGCTGATCTGTGGCTGTGCCGGCATCCCTGGGATGATTTCTGGAGATTCAGACACAGGGAAGTGCCAAAACCCCGACGTGCCCCTGGACAAAATTCAAAAGAGGACATACCCAAGGAAACACATGGTGATTCTGATGTTCTAGAAATTGAAATCAGGAATTATCTCTGCTTGCAGAAGATGGGATTCCAACGGGAGGAAAACGTGTTCCTTGGAAAATGAGCTACGTGTATAAGCAGCAGGAATAAGGGCAGAGCGTGACCTTGAAATTAAACACCCCCTTTTGATCCCAGGCCTGAAATTATCCAGATTTCAGCAGAAGTTTCTTCAGCAACCTTAGTGCAGTTTTTGAAAACAAACCCCTCGTGACTAGAAGTCCAAACCCTCCACGTTATGAACACAACCAAGTCTGCCAAGGGTGCGGCGCCCGCGATCCCAGCACCAGATTGTCCCTGTAGCTTAGCACCCATCTGCAGCCAATATGCTGAGCTCTTAACAAAATTGAGGGGTTTTAAAACCTCCTGGGCCTGATCCCATGGACCTGGGCTCACCAAAACCAATGGACTTCAAGGAGCTTTGGATCAGGCTTTGCACTAATTTACTTATCTCATAGAACAGCTTAATTAACAAATGTTTGCAAAGCACTTCAGGATCCTTCCACGGACAGTGAGACTCCTCTTGCTGCCAGTCCCATTGACAAAGCAAAGAGGTTTAATGTCAACAGGCAGCAGATGAATTGTATGGACACAGACGGGGATGGAGGGACATCCCAGGTGGATTGGTCACCACGGAGTCCTCCCTGAACCATGTCCTACAGGGAATGGCCAGCACGTGGGCTCAGAGTGGAAGGGAGCCCTTTCAGCTTCCCAGCATTTGGGATAATTCTGTTTCACGTGCAGCTGAGCAGTTCTTGAAATGAGCTGTCCAGAGACAGGGATATGATGTCCCAAAGCACTTGTGGTGATGGTATCCCAGCTTGAGCTTTCTACCTCGAGATATTCTATGATTCTATGCAAGATGAAAACGAAGAAAAGCCTAAAAAAGGTGTCCTGGTTCCAAGCAGGTGCTTGCTCCCCTGTCCTCCCCACCATCAGCTCATCACCTCAGTCTATGGGTCGTGGGATGCTTCCACAGCATTAAACCTTTCCTAGCAGCTGCCACCTTTCCCCCAGACTTGGGCCATGTCGGTGGGCAGAGGGATGCAGCACTGGGAAGTGCCAAATTCGGCTCCACACCGATGACACAAATTCATCCAGAAAGTTTCTCTCTGCGTTAGCTCTTGATGGTGACTCTAAGTCGCTGTCTTGCCTAAGGACAGGCTGCTGGCACCTCCTCAGTCAATGTCAGCTTTATTCCTGCCTCCCACAGAACTTTCTGTCACCAGCCGTGGTGCCCGGCCGCCCCTCCCCGACGGCTCTGGCACCGGCAGCAGCTGCAGTTTGCAGTTTTTCCCTTTTCTTTGATCGCTCTGCAGCCTCCTGCCTCGGGAAGGGGCACGTGATGCCGCTGCCTGATCCCGACCTCTCCGCTCCGAGGACTCCGCCACCATCCCTGGCTTTAATTAATACTTTTTTTTTCCCCCCCCCGACAGTAATTCGGGGATGTGGATTTTAAAACATTTGGAAATACCCGGTTTTTAACTAGAAACACTGCGTTTCTGCCAAAACCTCGGCAGGGGTGCTCGCTGAGTGGATGTAGCTGTGCAGAGACTACACCCATGGTGAAATCCTCACTCGCAATCCAGCGCTACCTGCCCCCCAAAAATAACCTTTTACCTCTCTATCCAGCGAGTTGGGAATGATCCAGCCCCCAACAGCTCCGTGACGTGAGCCCCTATGACCTACTCCAGCTCACGGAGCTGGCTCAAGCCACCTGGCAGAGCTAACTTTAACCTGAATTACTCCTGAAATCCAGCTTCCCCAGAGGCAGCGATGCCAGACGGGAGGTAAGATCATTCCCAAGCAGCTGCTATCACTGGGAAGAGGATCAAAGTCTTGGTTGTAGCCCAGCTACGCCCCCAAAATATTGTATGAACAGAGAGATGCTGCTATCAGGGACCCATCAGGATTAGTCACTGCCCATGTTGCCAATTCCTGTGATTTTTCTAGGAGCGTTTTCTGGTTGCCTTAAATTCCCAGCTCTGTGAGTCATGTGAATCTGCGCGAGTATGAATTTTTGTTTTTTAAAGTAAGTTTCTAGACCTTGTGGCTGTGCAGAAAAGCAAGGTGATGTAACCAGAGTGAAATCTGACAGCCCCAGGAGGAGGCAAATGAAAAGAAACTCAATTTTCAATTTTTTTTTTTTTGGAGTCACACAAACTTTTTAGTCAGTTTGGTGATTTCTGGGCCTGGCTCATGCTGCTGGAATGCTCAGAGCTGGAGGTCCACAGTTTTTTCCTTTCACTTTCTGATTTCCAGGGGCACTTTCTTCTCCTGAGACCTCCGTGACAGAACTTAATTTTTTTTTGGAAGCAAAACCATCCTAAAAACATCCCTAAAATGACGTGCTGCCTCCAAAGCAGGCATTGCTACCAGCATCACACATGAGATCCAACCTGGACAAGTGAAAAATCCATGATTTACAGGGCAGAACACCACAGTTCCCACCAGCACATGGGCATGCACACGATTCTCACCCACACTGGGAGCACCCCTGCATGGACATGTGTGTGCACACAAATGCCTTGTACACAAACACAAGGTGGTTTATGGGCATATTTCAATGGACATAATTCTGTGTTTGCACCTGTATCACATTCTTACACAGACACACACAAGGGTTTCACCTGGTTGTAAAGCGTGGAGTGAGCCACAGCCAGCAGGTGTGTGCAAGGGAACCAGCAGTGTGTGTGTGCGAACATCCACGTGCATTAAATGCACATTTTTGGCCATTTAATGGGGCACACCCAGCCAAGTGCCTGTGTTAAAACTTGCCATGTGTATGTGCCCTATGGAGCAACCATCCATCACATCCCAATACAAAAAACACTTCTTAGAAGAAGGAATATCCCAAACTGCCACGAAGGAAAACATCCCAAACTGCCACTCTCAGGAGTCCCATCACCACACAACGGCGAAAAAAGAAATAAAGCCTAATTCAGGACACTGTTCTACAGCCATGACTGCATGAAACACAGCAGTGGGTGGGTTCTCCTGCCCTTAGCTTTACTTTTTTCCCCTCTTTTTTGTGCACACCTACAGCAGAACCACCACAAGCTCTAACCCACAGCAGCTCCACGCCGGGTCCTGCGCAGAGGGGACCTGCCCTTCCAGCTGGTGTCCCAGCATCTCCCTGAGTTTGTACTACACATCAGGAAACCTGGAGGCCAAAACCAAACTGAGAGCAAAAATTTCCCTTCCCAAAGTGCCTGGGCAAACTCACAGGGAGAGCTCCAGCAGCACCTTACCGGCTGAGTCAGTGGATGAGCCATCTCCTTGTGCTGGGTGCCCCATCTGCCGAGTTTAGCCGCAGCTGAGATCTTCTGCTGGTAGACCCAGAAAGGGGAGGTGGGGGGAAAGAAAAAAACCTTCCTGTAAGGATCCCAGAGAGAGCAAATCATACAGGATACAGCGGGGGGTAGAAAGGTCCGGCCCGGTGACAAGGCACCGGTGCCACCACCCCCCAGCCCTCGCCGCAGCCGTCGCCACTGCCAGAGCTGCAGCGCGATGTGGCTCGGCGGGAGCCTCGCATCCCTCTGCATTGTCCCTCTCCAGTGTGAGCTCCGGCAATCTCATTTCATGGGAGACATCTGGTTTGATTCAAAGAGAAGAAAGGGGCGAGGGGAGAACCGCGCGCTCACACGCTCACCGCCCAGCCCGGCTGGCTGGGAGCTGGGCAGCAATTGTCAATGCTTCCCTCCGCGCTGAATCCTCCTCATTTCAATGAGAAAGGCCAGCCCAGGGAGCAGGGCTGTCCCACGGCCCCCCCCAGCATTCCCAGTCTGCAGGAGGGGGCTTTGCTGGGGCACGGAGCCAAGGGTGGGGAGCTGAGCCTCACCAAGCCTTGCTGTGTCTTGAGCCACTACAAGGCCTTGGGGGGGCTGGGGGGCTCCCCCTTCTNCCCTACAGCCCCTCCACCCACTGCACAATGTGTCTCCCCACATCAACCCCCCCTCCGTGTCCCAGGCGGTCCCCCACANTATTGTCCCTCAAATGCTTGTGGCCGTGTCGAGGGTCTTCCCATTGCAAGACTGAAGTCCTCATGTTTATGGGGAGCAGTTTTGGAAGGCCATGTCCTCCTTCACAAGGACGGAGCAGTGAGCTCCTTGTCCATGGGAGGGGGGGTCCTGCCCCATTCTGCCACCATTCACCCCGCTGACCCTGGTGCCCTGCTACCCTGTACCCAAGGTGTCCCTGTCAGGCCACCACTCCTCCCAGGGATCCCTGTTGTGCCTGTGGGTCTCTGGATGGATCCCAACCCTGGACACCTCTGCAGCACCCCTCATGAGTGGGCAGCAACAGGTCCACACACAAACCCTCTTTTGCCCATGACCGCTCCACAGTGGGGGGCACATGGTGGGTCCCCTTCCACTCATGACCCCTCCATGCTGGGTGCACCCAGTGGGTCTCCTCAGAGACCCTTCTTTCCAGTGATCCCTCTCTGCCAGGGGTGTGCACAGCGAGTCACTCGTGGAACCCAGAGTGGGTGCCCATGCAGCCCCTACACCTGTGTCTCCGTGGGTCCCCATGCAGCTCCCTCCACCCACCCACTGCATGGTGGGTCCCCAAGGAGCCTCCTCCACCTGTGACACAGGGAGTCCCACTGCAGCCCACTCCACCCATTGCGCAGTGGTCCCACCACAGTCCCTTCCACCCATGGCATGGCTGATGCCCTTGCATCATCCTCCAGTGGCTTCCCACGCAGTCCCCTCCACCCGTTCACTGCTCGGCTGGTCCCCTCGCACCTCCCTAACCCGTGTCACAGCACGTACCCCC
>VXBC01002567.1:111334-129084 GCA_013399945.1 Ploceus nigricollis | reverse complement strand
CACGAGCAGCAGTGTAAAAGGATCCCAAACCTGTTGCTATGTTCCCCACCTCCTCCCTGGATGCTTGATCGGTGCCCTCCCCCACTCCAGTGCTAGCTCTGACGGCCGTTATTTGGGAAAAAGGGAAATTGGAAACTTTCCTCCCACTGCCAGAAGGGCCGGGCTGGTGGCAAGCACTGTGACGTTGGTGCCACTCCCACGAGGGCTGTGGGAGGCTACTGCACCCAAAGCCTGGCTCCCTTTCCCAAATCTTAGTTTCAGTGGCCATGGGGGCTTCAAAAAGCCTCCCTGAGCAGGGGGCTCTGACAGGAGACCCCCTTTCTGCCCAGGTGAGCGCCCGACTGCTGATGAGATGGATGAACAGAGGAGGCAGAACGTTGCCTACCAGTACCTGTGTCACCTGGAGGAAGCCAAGCGGTGGGGCTGCACCTGGGGAGATCCTCGAGCTCAGATTTTGGGGGGAAAAGGGGTGTTAAGGGGAGGGACAGGGGGAATGGGTGGGAGTGGCTGCAAGATGCTGCTTGGATCCTGTGGCTTTATGGCTCCTTAAAGCTGGCTGGGGGTTGTGTTTTTTGTGGGGGGACACTCAGCCCTACACCCAAACTGAAAACCACCCAGCAGCAAAAGCCTGAAGGCTGAGCTCCCCTGCCAGGGAGGATTTATTGGAATGGGGTTGGGGGGGGGGATGTCCTTTGGGTGCTTTTCTGCTGGGTGGGGGGCTGGGGGTCTGTGACGTGCCCTGTCCCTGCCCTGCCAGCTGGATGGAGGCCTGTCTGGGTGAGGAGCTGCCCCCACCCACAGAGCTGGAGGAGACCCTGCGCAACGGGGTCCTCCTGGCCAAGCTGGGCCACTGCTTTGCCCCTGCCATTGTCCCACTGAAGAAGATCTACGACCCTGAACAGACACGGTACAAGGTAAGGTTGTGGCAGCAGAGGGAAGGTGTAGTACCCCTGAGGGTGTAGCCCCAAACCTTTGCCTTGCTGGTGAGTGCAGAGTGAGGAGGGACTCGCTGACAGCAGGCACTGAGGGACTGTTCTGTAGCAGGCGCCTGCAATGGGGTGCCTGAGCTGTGTGCCCCTGGGGGAATTGCCTCTGTCTTTAACCTCCTGCCTTGGCTGGGTTGGTCTGAGGGCAAGGGGGACCCCAGGGATGGGAGAAAGTGGGATTCAGCCTGATCTCAGCTCCTCTCTTCCAGACAGCTGGGCTTCACTTTCGGCACACAGATAACATCAACTACTGGCGTGATGCAATGAGCCACGTGGGGCTTCCCTCGGTAACACCTCCCCTCTGCTCTCCCCAGCCAAGGGACACACTGGCCTTTGCCTTGTGGCAGTACTGGGGGGGTGCTGGTATGGCAGGGAGGCTTTGTCTTTGCCCCCCACTCTTTGACACCAGTGACCCTGGGGACCGTCTCGATGCCATTGCCCCCTGACGTGTCTCTTGTCTTGCTGGCAGATCTTCCACCCAGAGACCACTGACATCTATGACAAGAAGAACATGCCCCGGGTGGTCTACTGCATCCATGCACTCAGGTGGGTGCCCTGGCCTGGCTCTCATGGAATGTGTTCATGCTCATGAGCCCTTTGGTGGTGTCACCCGTCAGCCTCAGGTGACACAGAAGCGTCAGGAGGGAGAAGCAGGTGATGTCATGGTGTGGCTTTGTGTTTCAGCTTCTACCTCTTCAAGCTGGGGCTGGCTCCTCTGATCCAGGACTTGTATGGGAAAGTGAACTTCACAGGTGTGGCACCGTGCAGGGAGACCTGGGCTGGGACTTGCCAGGGGGGTTTGGCACCATGCTCTGGGGTCCTGTGGCAGGAGGGATGTGCAGTGTGAAAGTCTTGGATGCTCGTTGCCAAAGCTGCCTCAGGGATGCTCACCCCAGTGTGGGGGTTTTCTGCACCCCTCTTGGTCTGGCAGGGGAGTGGGGGCTCTGCTGGCTGCCCCTGCTCCACTACTGGGCTACGGGGCTGGTGCTGAGCTGTGCTGCCTCTGCTCTGCTCCAGAGGAGGAGATCAACAACATGAAGCGGGAGCTGGAGAAGTATGGGCTGCAGCTGCCTGCCTTCAGCAAGATTGGAGGCATTTTGGCCAACGAGCTCTCAGTGGATGAAGCAGCAGGTGATGGATGCCTGGGGGGGAGTGGGGCTGAGTGTCAGCCCGTAGCAGGATCTTGGCTCAGCCGCTGAATGCCAAATCTGGGGCCAGCAAACTGGGAGGGGGTGCTCTGGGAGGTGATGGTGGTCTGGGATGCAGTGGGAGGCACCTGGTTGTTCTCTCTCAGCCTGGCACAAGGCTGCAGGTGCTGGCACAGCCATTGCTAGCCAGCAGCAGCTGGGGTTCTGCCTTCCCTGGGCTTGCTGTGAGACACAGATTTCCCGCGTGCTGGAGACTGCAGCTGGCCTTTTGAACAGGGCGGGTTCCCACCATCACCCATGGAATGTCTTGTCCCTCTGCATGCAGGGATAAAGCAGATGGTCCATCTTGCCTCTTGTGTCCCATCTCACTCCTCCTCTCCCTGCCTCACCTCCAGTCCACGCCGCGGTGCTGGCCATCAATGAGGCGGTGGATCGGGGGGTGGTGGCCCAGACCATGGAGACCCTGCACAACCCCCACGCCATGCTGGTGGGACTGCGCCAGGAGCTGGCAGGTGCCTACCAGGAGGTGCTGCACCAGGCCAAGCTGGAGAAGGGCAGCAATGCCAGGAACAGGGTGAGGAGGGCACAGGGTGCTCTGGGGTGGCTGGGAGAGCAGCAGCCCCTTTCCTGATGGGCAGGTGGGTGCTTCCAGCTGGAGGGGTCCCTTGGCCAGAGACCATACGGGGTTTGCTGGCTGAAACATGGCCTGGGAGCCCTTGTGCTGAGCAGAAGGTGGGGGAGATGATTCCTCTTTGGGGGCTAGTTCACTCAGGGGTTGGAGTTGGGAAATGAGCCAGGCATCTGCAGGGGACCCCTCTGTGCATGGTGGGGTGTGCTTGGGCAGAAAGCTCAAGCTGGGGAGTCCCTGTCCAGTACCCACAGGTGATCCCTGAAGGAGAGGACATCTACGACTGGTGTCTGACCCAGGCTGAAATCCAAGGGAACATCAACAAAGTGAATGGTGAGCAAAGCTGGGCCTTCCCTCTTAGGGTTCTCCAGGGCTTATGGTGGGACCATGGTAGCCCTGGGCAGGGGTAGAGTGGTGGGCATAGCAGAAAGAAGTCTGCTCAGCCAACCTCAGACCTAGTAGGAAGAGGGGCTGGGTGTGCATTTCCAAGGAGAAGTTAAAGTGATGGGTATGCAGGCTTTAGCCATAGCTGCTTTTGCTCCCTGGAGCTGTGGGATGGTTTACCTGCTCACCTCTGGGGTGAACTGGCCTCTTGTAGTGCGTGGGGCTCTGGAAGAGGTGGACAATGCCCTGGAGAGACAAGATGTGCTGGCGCTGCACCGTGCACTGCAGGACCCCATCCTGGCCCTGCGCTGCGTCCAGCGCGACAACCTCGAGCTCTACTTGGAGCAGCTCAGCTCGGACCGGGAGGAGAAGGCACTGGTAGGGGCTGGCAGGAGCCTGGGGTGCAGGGTGCTGGTGCTGGGGGGCACCCATGGTCCCCAGGAAGAGGGAGGTCCCATGGGCTGGGGAGTTGGCAGCTTTCTGCCATGGGTGTGAGCACGGCTGCTCTGTCAGCACAAGCGTGATGAGCTGTGGGACCTGACACCCCTCTCTGCCTGCTGCAGGAACTGGGCTACCTGGAGCTGCTGGAGCAGGAGGAGGTGCAGGCAGGGATCCTCACAGCGAACCGGAGGGACGAGAAGGAGCGAGCCAGTGAGTGCCTGGGCTAACTCTTATTGCAGGTTCTGCTGCCCAGTGCACCCCAGGAGCTGGTGGGCCTGCTGGCAGCCTGGCCCTGAGACAGGGCACGGCCACCTCCTGCAGCCACCCTGTGCCAGCCCCCATCTGTCCCTCAATTGNCTGCATTTTTCCCTGCCACACTCAGTGCTGCAGGCTGTCGGCCGGATCAACGCTGCTGTCCGCCAAGGGATGCCAGCAGAAACCTTGGAAGCTCTGATGGACCCTGCAGCCCAACTGCCTGATGTGCACGCCTCTGCTGCCCCCCTGTACCAGCACCAGCTGGCCCTGCTGCAGAGCCAGCACCCACGGGTGAGAGACCCCAGGGATGGGCCATGGGTGCCCTTGACAGTGGGTGGGTTGGTCCCTCTGCTAGGACTGGAGTGCTTCCTTTGCTGCTGCTTCCCTGGGGAAGCTGGGCCTGGAGGAGGAGGATATGGAGGCTCAGTGTCTCTGCCTGCCCTGTGCAGGGCGAGTTGGCACAGGAGGAGTTGTTTGTGGCTGTGGAGATGCTCTCAGCTGTGGCACTGGTTAACCAAGCCCTGGATGCCAGGAACCCCAAGAGGCTCTGGAGCAGCCTGGTCAGCCCTGCCCTGGGCCTCTCAGGAGCTGAGGATGCAAATGCACAGCGGTGAGTTGGGCTCTGTATTAGAGGTTGGTGTCAAGAAATCTTGTGGAAAGGGTTGGTCAGGGGACTTGGGCTTTTTGTGGGCTTGTTCCAGCAGTCTCCCTGTCCTGTGCCTTGCCTCTCCCCTCTGAAGAGCTGGGCAGCTGGCTCTGGCAGGTGCCCTCCTGCTCAGAATGCACCAAGCCCTCCTCGGAATGCACTGAGCCCTGCTTGGAGTGCTTCAAGTCATTGCCTTGTGCCTCTCCTGCAGGTACTTTGATGACTTGTTGCAGCTGAAAGGCCAATTGAGGAAAGCAGGAGCTGAGTTCCTGAGCTGGAATGACATTCAGGACAGCATCACCAGCACCAATTCATCAGTGCAGGATGAAAACGACCGTGAGTCCTGCCCACACGAGGTTTGGGCATGCAGGGGGTCGCAGATATCCTGGGAGGGAGGCGGCACTGGGATTCCAGCCCCAATAAGACCCCAGAGAATCTCACACCACCCTGGGCTGTGACTCCCTTGGGTGCCTGGAGCATTGGAGGGGCTGAAAGGCGTGTCCCTTCCCTCCCACCCAGGAGTCCATGCCCTCAGGCTGGTCAACGAGGCGCTGCTGCAGGCGGACCCTGAGAAGACGCTGGCGGCGTTGCTGCTGCTGGCACCCGCCCTGCCCGACATCGCCCTTCCAACCGCCCCGCGCTACCACCACGTCCTGTCCCGGGCACGGAGGCACAAAGCCCAGGTGGGGTGGGGATATTCAGCTGTGGAGTACCTCCATGGCAGCTGGTATCCCCCCTAGATGCAGGGCACCCCGCCTTGGTCACAACACTGTGAAGTAACCCCCCCACCCTAGCAATGCAGCATCTGGTGCTCAAAGGGGGCTGCCCAGCTCAGTAGAGCCCATCTCCCCCCTCTCACAGGCCACAGAGGACAATGGAGCTGTTCTTTGGTGGGAAGAAATCCAGGAAGGGGTCTACCAGGCCAACCAGGACACAGTGGCAGCCAGGAGAAGTGAGTGCTCTCCCCATGTAGGTGCTGCTGGAAGTCAGGGGACAAGAAGGGGCTGATGTGAGCCCCTCTGCTCCCGCAGTGGCTCTGGGCATAGCTGCCATCAACCAGGCCATCAAGGAAGGGAAGGCATCACAGACAGTGAGGGTGCTGTGCAACCCTGACGTGGCCCTGCGTGGGGTGGTGAACGCCTGTGCTGACACCTACCAGGAGCAGCTGGCAGCTCTGATGGCCACCAAGAGACCAGCAGGTAAAATCCTGGGGGCTGCAAAACCTCCCCCACCCTGGGAGCCTGGGGTGCACCCCTGGTCAGGGTGTTCAGGGGAAGCAGCACTCTCCAGCAGCTCCCATCCATCCTGGCATGCAGGGAGCATGAAGCCATCCTGGATCAGGCACAGGCTGCTGGATGGTGCCGAGTACTACCTGAACCTGCAGACCTTGGAGGGCAGCTGGCAGTGCCCACACAACGGCAGCTTCAACACCACCCATCTGAGCCGGGAGGAGATCCAGGTATGGGCAGGGTGGGGCAGGGTGGGCACCGCTGGCATGGCTGGGGCTGAGCTGGTGCTGCCTCGTGTCCTTGCAGTCGGTCATCACCCGAGTGACGCTGGCCCACGACCGGGAGTGCCTGTGGGCATCCAACGTGGCCTTGGTGGTCAGGCTGCAGGCGCGGCTCCGCGGCTTCCTCGTTCGCCGGCGGTTCGCGGCACGACGGCTCGTCCTGCGGGAGCAGGGGCCAGCTGCCATCAGGATCCAGGTGACACAGCCAGGATCTGTCCCTCCTCTGAACATGGTGACACAAACCAAGGGCAGCTGCTTGCAGCACCTTCTGGCAGGCCCAGCGCTTCCTGCTCTGCAGTTTTACTGCCAGGACCCCTGAGGTGCTGCAGAGAATAGTGAGGGGCTTCTTTCTCTCACAATAGCTGCTTTGGGTGCTGGTTTCCTCTTTCCCCATGCTGTGTTATTCTCTTTCCTCATGTGCTCCCTGAAAAACCAATGGAGTCACAGTGACCTCACTCAGGTCTCTCTACCTGGTGTCTTCTTGTGCCCAGGCTTGTTGGAGGGGGTACAGGCAGCGCAGAGCTTACCTGGACAGGCTGAACTACCTGAAATCCAACACAGAGGCTGCAATCAAGGTTTGGAAGATTCTTTCTTCAGCCTTTGTTCCCATGTTGGGCATTGTCACCTGCTTGCTCAGCTTGCGAGGGTGGCATCTACCCCTGCCTGGCGCAGAGGAGCCAGGGGGGATTGTGGCAGCTGGGCCAGGGCAGTGTGTGAGTGGACAGGGGAGAAAAACTCATAGAATAGAATTGTTACCATGGGCTCACTGAGGCTGGAAAAGCCCTTGAAGATCACTGAGTCCATCTCAGCACTGCCAAGGCCACCACTAACCGTGTCCCCAAGTGCCACATCCCTATGGGTGTTAAATCCCTCCCAGGATGGTGAACCCACCACTTTGCTGGGCAGCCTGTGCCAATGCCTGACCACCCCTTCTATGAAGAAATTTTCCTTAATATCCAACCTAAACCTCCCCTAGAAGTCCTCATGATTTTTCCCCTCCACCCATTCCCTTTGGCCAAGCAAGTCCTTCCAGAATCCAACTATTTGGACATCTCTCCCAGATCCAGGCAGCTGTGAGGATGTGGCAGGCACAGAGGAAGTACCAGGAGAGGCTGCGCTACTTCAGGCAGAATGTAAGTGATGGGATGGGAGTCAAACAACTCCTGGGACTGTGCTGGTGGGGATGCAGGGGGATGATCTGGAGCACACAGTTGGATCCCTGTCCCTGAGTGCTCTCAGTGCAGCTGGAAGAACTGATTCATCCTGGCAGGGGGACAGATGGGAAGGAATAGGTACCTGGTGGGTCTGGAAGCCAAACTCTCAGGTTTTGTGAAGTGTGAGGAGAGCAAAACCACTCCAGTTCCATCAAAAAACAACAATGACTTCAAGATGCCCATTAAGAGGGGAAGGAAATATTTTTGGGGAAAAGGAGGGGGGTGTCAGCTGTGGGAAGTGAAGTTGCACCCCTGGAGTTGCTGCAGCTTCTGATATACAGTGAGTGGAGGGGAATGACCACTGAGAAGGGTAGAATCCCAAAATCTCTCCTGTGTTGTAGAGACCCTCATCCCAGGCCTTAATACATTCCTGGCAGTGGGACCAGGCAGTGATCTGCTTGTCCAGCTCTCCTTCACTCCCCTTGTGGGTTAGGGACACAATGGCAAAACATCTCTTACCCCCTTGTTTGTCTTGGCAGATTAAAGCTGTAATTAAAATCCAGGCTTTTGTGCGAGCCAACAAGGCCCGTGGGGATTACAGGATGCTGGGTAAGTAAGTGCCTGCTCATTGCTGCTCTGAAGTGTGATGGCTAATTAAGGAGGGGACTCTGCCTCTTCCCTTGCTGGCCCTGCAAGTGGGGAAGCAGTTATGGGCAGGCTGCTGGTGGCCCCTTGGCAAGGACAGGAGTGACAGACAGTGGTCATCAGCCCCTCTGCCCCCAAAAGCTTCCTGGAGGCTGTTGCACAGTGTGGCCGTGTGCTGTCCCATGTTCTGGTGCTGCAAGAAGATGCTTTTTGGGGAGGAAGATGGGGTGTCTGAGTGAATGCTGGGGGTCTGAGGGTCTGCAGTGGGGGTGGCCACTCCATCCACCTGCAAATTATTCATGGCCTTACTGTGCATTGCTGCAGTCCACACCAAGAGTCCACCCTTGGCCATCGTCCGGCGCTTCATCCACCTGCTGGAGCAGAGCCAGCACGACTTCTGGGAGGAGTCAGAGGTGCTGCGGCTGCAGGAGGAGGTGGTGAAGAGGATCCGTGCCAGCAGGCAGCTGGAGAGTGACCTGGACCTCATGGACATCAAGATTGGGCTGCTGGTCAAGAACAGGATCACGCTGCAGGTAGAGAGAGAGAGGGGGACTTGGCTGCCTCATGCGGTCCTGCCCTCCGTGGCATCGCAGCTTGGACTTGTCTCTGCTTCACTTCTTAAGCAGCTGGTGGGGGTGGGGAGCACTGGGGTGCCTCTGGCTCTCCAGAGACTGGTCAGAATGCCAGAGCCTTAGGCAGACCCCAGTGCTTCCCTCCCTGCCTGCGTGGCCACAGGAGGTGGTGTCCCACTGCAAGAAACTGACCAAGAAGAACAAGGAGCAGCTCTCAGAGATGATGTCCATGGACAAGCAGAAGGGGCTCAAGACGCTCAGCAAGGAGAAGAGGCAGAAGCTGGAGGCCTATCAGCACCTCTTCTACCTGCTGCAGGTGGGGCTGGGGGGCTCTGCTGTGTCCCCCACAGCTGGGGGGGCAGTGCAGGAATCTGGACCCTGGCTACTCCATGACACCTGGGCTAGCTTGGTGTCCCTCCTCCCTGCAGACACAGCCAGTGTACTTGGCCAGGCTGATCTTCCAGATGCCCCAGAACAAGTCCACCAAATTCATGGAGTCAGTGATCTTTACGCTTTACAACTACGCTTCCAACCCACGGGAGGCTTATCTGCTGCTGCAGCTCTTCAAAGTGGCACTGCAGGAGGAGATCAGGTGGGTGTCCTGGTGTTGGGGAAGATGAAATAGGGAAGTTTTATTGCTTAGTATTGTCTCCAACCGTCCTAGACACCAGCGTTCCCCGCATCCTGGGGTGGGAACAGGCCCAGGGAAAGGCTGAACTGCATCAGCTTGGATGCTGTTATCTCTTCTGTCTGCTGCCTCCTGCTTGGAGAGCACACAAATGCCTGTCCATCCCCTCATCTGCCCCATCTCTGTCCCCAGGTCCAAGGTGGACCACGTTCATGACATCCTGACGGGCAACGCCACGGTGATCCGGCTGGTGGTCAGCTTCTACCGCAACGTGCGTGGGCAGAACGCCCTGCGGCACATCCTGGCTGGCCCGGTGCAGGAGGTCCTGCAGGACAAGACCCTCAGCATCCACACGGACCCTGTGGACATCTACAAGGCGTGGATCAACCAGACTGAGTCGCAGAGTGGGCACAGAAGGTCAGACCCTGGGTAAGAAGGCTTGGCTCAGCCACAGGGTGATGGGCATTGAGATGGTGATGGGGTCCTGTCTTCCCTTCACAGCAAGCTCCCGTATGAGGTCAGCCCTGAGCAGGCTCTCAGCCACCCCGAGGTCCAGAGGAGGCTGGACATTTCTATCCGCAATCTCCTGGCAGTAACAGACAAGTTTGTCTCTGCCATCACCTCTTCTGTGGACAAGATCCCGTGAGTATCCCGATGGTTTCTGTGCACACAGAAGTGCTGTTGGCTCTAAGGTGTCTCCAGCAAGGCCTTAGAAAGGAGGTTGGATTATGGGGGGGCTTCCTGGCCCCTTTGCTGCTGCAGGACTGAGTTACTGCGCTGTGAGCAAGGGGAACCCCAAATATCAGCAGTGCCTCATGGGTTGGCTTGTTTTTCTGCTCCATTTCTGGGCAGTTTACTGCTGACATTGAGATGTCTGCCAGGAAGAATCTGAGCTTTGTGGTCATCTCAGAGGATGAAGACCTCCTCCAAAGATGCCTGGGTTGGCAGCAGGGTGGAGGAGGGAGCTGAGGGGTGCTGTAGCTGCCAATCCTACCTCCATCACCCCAGGGCTGGGCGCTTGCTGCTTCTTGGATGATGGGTAGTAGGACTGGGTCATCAGGGTGGACCCACATGCTGATGGTCCTCTCCCTACCTCTCCTCAGCTATGGGATGCGCTACATGGCCAAAATCCTGAGGATGTCCTTGGTTGAGAAATTCCCCAAGGCTCCAGCAGAGGAGGTTGATAAGGTACCATGGGGCTGGGGCACCTGTAGAGTTTGGTGGGGTTTATGTACGTGTGTCTGTACATGAAGGGCCACAAAAGGTCAGGTCCTCTTGACTTAAAAACACCTCCAAGTCAACATTTTCCTTGAGCCACTAAGGAAATGCCAAGAGTTGGCTTTTCCCCTGCACTGCCACCTCTTCCAGGAGGGTCCTGCCATGCAGAGCAAGGACGAAACATCCTTCCCTGCTGAGGTGTCACCTCCTTGGGCCTTAACCCATCTGCTCCCCAGCCTGTCTCATGTCCTAGATCGTGGGGAACCTGCTCTACTACCGCTTCATGAACCCAGCAGTGGTGGCCCCTGATGGCTTTGACATCGTGGACGTGTCAGCCGGGGCAGCCCTGCGCCCCGACCAGCGCCGCAGCCTGGGCTCCATCGCCAAGGTGCTGCAGCACGCCGCCGCCCACAAAGCCTTCCAGGGGGAGAGTGCCCACCTCTGCGGGCTCAACCACTACCTGGAGGACACCCACAACAAGTTCAGGTGTGCCCCAGGATGGTGATGGGGTGGGAGGGTGGCTAGGAGTTCGTGGCAGGGGTTTGGGGCTGAGCAAAGGGGTGTCTCCCTGCAGGAGGTTCATCTCTGCTGCCTGCTGCGTCCCTGAGCCTGAGGAGAGGTTTGACATGGATGAGTACTCAGAGATGGTGGCAGTGGCCAAACCGGTCATCTACATCACCGTGGGGGAGCTCATCAATACACACAAGGTCAGGGCATAAAGCTCATGGCAAGCTCTGTTTCCTCTGCTCCCACCCCCTGGGCTTTCTGCTGTGTTTCCTCCCATTCTTCTGTATCCCACCCCTGGCACAGCTTCCTGTTGCCACAGGCCTCCAGTCAGGTAATAATTAGTATTGACTTCATGATTCAGAAGGTAGATCAATTGTTTTATTATATAATCTAATAGCATATTATACTATATTACACTATATTACAGTAGTAAGAGCTCTCTCTAACTACTAACTAGAAAATCTGTGACTCTCTTCAGAGTCTAGACACAGCTGTGGATCTAATAGGTTGAATCTAAACACCATTACTAGAATTTAATCAATTACCTTGGGTAAACAATCTTTAGAACACATTTCACATGTGCACAACAACGAGCAGAGCTAAGAATTGTTTTGATTCTCTTCTCTGCTTCTCTCAGGAAAAATCCTGAGAAAGTTTGTGCCTGCTCTCTGTGGCTAGAGAGCTGCTGCCACATGTTTCCCTCTTCCTGACCCTTTTTTTCCCTTCCAAGCAAGGAAATAACCTAGATTCTGCAGGTTTGTCCTTTTGCAAACCTCATATCTTCTCCATCCCCTCTCAAGTGTGAAGGGTGGCCCTCCCTCCCTCTCCATTTGCATCCCCCTTTGCCACTGATTCATCCCTTGCTCTGTCCAGCTCCTGCTCGAGCACCAGGACTCCATCACAGCACACCACAGTGACCCCCTGCACGAGCTCCTGCAGGACCTGGATGAGCTTCCTACAGTCCAGTCCCTGGTTGGTAGGTTGGATTCTGAGACCCAGCACCCAGCCTGGTGGGAAGAGGGTGGATGTGGGCACACTTTCATACAAAGCTTGAGCTGGATTGCTTTGGGCATGGGAAGCCAGCCCTCTAGAGCTCAACACAGCTAGCAGGGCTCTCTGTGCCCTCACAGGGGAGAGTGTTGCCAGCCTGGGAGACAGTGGTGCTGAGCAGGTGCTCTCCCAGCTCAGCAGAACAGAGATCTCCCTCACCCTCACCAACAAGCTGGTGCCAGTGGCCAGCAGTGAGGAGAGTGACACGAGGAGCCTGCTGCTGAGGTGAGGATGGGCTCTGTGGGCATCATGTGTTAGAAGGGTACTTGGGACTGGGATGCTCAAGGTGGGCAAGAAACCCTTGGGAGGCAACTGAATATTGTGTGGAGGGTGATGGATGGATGCCTGACATCTCCCTCTGGTCTCTAGCACCAAGCAGATGCTGGTGGATTTGATCCAGTGCCAACCAGGAGATTCCCTCCCAGAAATCCTGTGGACACCAGCCTCAGAGCACGAGGTGGGATGTGTGAGGCTGCTGCTAGGGATGAACTGAAAAACTTTGTGGGCAAAGGGCAAAAAAGTTCTCAGCAAAAAGCTGCCCTGCTCCTCTCAGAGGTTTGGCTACTTATGATCCAGCAGTGCCTGGACTCTGGTTTTCAGAAAAATCACGTTCTGGGCCAGGAGAGACCCACATCAAAGCGGGGGTGAAGGAGTTCGGTTGTTCCCTCCCTGTACCCCATTCCAGCTGTGTTCCAGGCTGACCCCTTCTCCTCCTTAGGAGGCTGCCCACCAGCACCTCGTGTGCCAGCGAGCGCTGCGGGATGCCCAGCCCTGTGCCCAGCTGAAGCGCCACCCCTCCCTGGCTGCCAACAGCCGGCTCTCCACGGAGGAGAAGAAGCGCAAGGTCATCCGCAACCTGCGGCGCCTGGAGAGCCTGGGGCTGGTGGACTCTGCCAACCACTACCAGGAGCTCATTGACCAGCTGGCCAAGGTGTGCTGGGGGATGCTGAGTTGGGGATCAGCCCTAAACCTCCCGGAGGTCCTGCTCTGGTAAAGCTCAAAATGTTGGTTTTGTGGCACTGCTGTTTTCCTGCAGGACATCCGGAACCAGCGGCGTCACCGGCAGCAGCGCCGCAGGGAGCTCCTGAAGCTGAGGCAGACCCTGGAGGGCCTCGATGCCAAGACTCTGTTTTATGAGGAGCAAATTGATTATTACAACCAGTACATCAAGACCTGCCTTGACAGCCTGGCAGCCAGCAACAAGTGCGGTTCCTTACTAAAAATCAGTCATTTTTTTAAAAAAAACGTTACTTGTTTTCATTGCTCTCTGGTTGTTGTGAATCCTGGAGATGTTGGGAATCCAAAGGGTTATGGATGGCTGGAGATGAGCTCTCAGCATGTGGTCATTTCTCTTCCAGGGGCAGTTGGAAGAGCAAGAAGCTGCCATCTCTGCACTACACAGCAGCCCAGCTGTTGGAGAAGGGGGTGCTGCTGGAGATCCAGGACCTGCCATCCAGCCAGTGTGTAACCCTGCTCCAGGGGAGGAGCTCCTGCTTGGGGTTACTCAGTGCAGGGCCAGGAGTTAAATGCACTCAGTGATCCTTGTGGGTCCCTTCTGAATTCAGGATATTCCATGATTTTATGAAAACTGGGCAGGTAGAGAAAAATAACTGAGGAGGAGGATGCACATGGGCCACTGTTGTCCTGCCACGTGGGGCAAGTTGTTTTGTGTAGGAGAATGCAGGAAAGTTGGGATTTGCAGAGGGGTTTGGGCTGTGGGTCTGGCTGCTGTGCTGAGGGGGTGCACTGGGTGGGTGACCTGGTCCTTGGCTGTGTTAAAGATGTGAAGCTCCTTTAGTAGTGAGTGTCTCTGTCTTCTCAGGCTCAGGAACGTGGTTTTCGACATCATCCCCTGTGAGGAATCAGGCAGGTTCCAGGTGAAAGCCAAATTCATGGGGATGGACATGGAGCACTTCCAGCTGCACTACCAGGTGGGGAGCCTGTCCTGCAGCTGCTGGGGGTCAGAGAGATGAGGGCAGCTGGGGTATGGGGGGGCTGGGTGGTGTCCCCACACCTGCAGCTCTTGCTGGGGACTTGGAGCCCATGTGGAGCCCTGCCTTGAGCTGCTGGGGGCAGCCTTGCTAAAAACTTGCTAAAAACTAAAACTAGTGCAGCTCCCACTGCAAACCCAGCTCCCTGTGCCCGGGCTGGGCACTGAGCAGGGCTTCCCTGGCTGGGCACAGTGGCAGTGACAGTCCCCTCTCCCACAGGACCTGCTGCAGCTGCAGTACGAGGGCGTAGCAGTCATGAAGATGTTTGGTAAGGCCAAGGTCAACGTCAACCTGCTCATTTTCCTCCTCAACAAGAAGTTCTTCAAGAAGTAACAGGGCGAGGGGTGGGGCTAGAGGGAAGGGGGGTGATGTAAACCTGCCAAAGAGACCTCAGGGTTGGTGGTCCCAGGGCAGGGGAGCTGCTGCTGGCCGTGGAGCTTTCCTGCATGGATGCAGTGTGCTTGAGCATCTGCAGCCAGCAGTGCCTGACTGGGGAGCACAGGGCCCAGCCCAGCCCTGGGCACCCTGAGCTTGGTACTAAACCAGTGCCTGACCTCCCTGCAGGAGGATGCAGCTGCCAAAGCTTTTGCAGCACGTGTTGCTTTTAAAATCTATTTTATCTGGGTATTTTGGCTGTTTAATTCCTGTGTTGCCAACAGCCAGCTGCCCACTCTGTATTTCTGGACACTACACAGGTTTTACTGCTATAATAAAGGTATCTAATTTATCTATATATATCTATCTATATTATGTATATATTTCTTCCTCACACTAAGGTTTGGGAAATGTCAGAATCAATCTTTATATGGAGGGATAAGGAGAGGCCAGAACAGAGAGGCAATAACTGCTTGTGAAGACAGCTGTGAGATCTTCTCCAGTACATTGAGGTGCAACAGAAGAAATTTTATTTTAGAGATGAATTTCACTGCTCTTCAGCCAGGCTGTGAAACACAAGAGAGAGGCTTAGTGTCACTGCTGTCCCACGGATGTTTTGAGGGACTGGAGCAGGGATGACATCTCTGGACCACATTGGTGCCTGGCATCTGCTGTGGAACAACCCCACAGCACCATCTCAGCAGGGATGGTGGTGTCTGTCCCCTCTTGATTTGTTCTGGTGTTTAATCAGTTTTCAAGTGTGGGACAATGGCTGCATTTGGCCATGGCTGCATTTAAAGCATTTTCTCTCCATGTGAGCTCCTCCTCCAGCCCCTTCCATGGGATGGGAAGGGAGCTGCTGGCAGTCCCAACCTCCTCCCACCCCATCTCCTTCAGGCACGGGAGCAGCAGGTCCCAAACCTGCTCTGCAAAGGAAGTTTTTTGGGAGATTGGAATAGGAATCTCCCTCTCTGCTTGGTAACTGCCGTGGGACCTTGAGGCAGCTCAGGGGTACCTGATCTATTGGCATCTCAGGCTCTGTCTTGTCTTTGGAAAGTGATGTTTGTTTGTGAGGTTTTTATGTGGTTTTCTTTCCCTCCTCTCATACAAACGCCTCAAACTTTGTTTATTCTATCCCCATCCCTGCTGGATTCCTGCTGTGCTGCCTCTGCTTGTTTACTCTGAATAAAGAAGCATCAGAAAATGCAGAATTTCTCTGGATGATCATTTTCCCGTGCTCCTCACCTGCCTCTCCCTTTGTTTACCAGGGTGTTTGAGGCTGGTGACATTCCTACAGCCCCCCATTCCCAAAGCAAGGTGTCCCCTCAGCTTCTGGCCAGGGCCACCAGGAGCAGCTCCCTCACAGCAGAGCAGAGTCAGGTGCTGAGGCACCAACTCAGCTCTTGCACAGGGAATTTAGGCCACTTTCAGACACACTTAATTCTTAAATAAATACTATGATTACGTCTCCTAAAGACTATGATTATATCTCTACAGGAATGAAGTGGGATCAAGCTGCAGCACTTTTCTGTGTTTAAAATAGGACCAGGCTGCCATTAACCTGTTGGATGCTGCACCATCTGCAGGGACAGCATCCTGGGAAGTTGCTGCTGCTCATTACCCATTACCACACGGGTTTTTATCTTCTGGTTACCATATTTGTTTATTTTTTTTCCTTCCTTGCCTTTAGAGGAGGATCCAGCATGTCTCTGGCTGTGGCTCAGGGTGGTTTGTTGCTGCCAGCCACCTCCCCCATTGGCTTTGCACCAGCTGAAAACACTTTTTTGGGGTGCTTTGGGGATGGAGGGGAAGCCTGGGGTAAAGAACTCCACCTAATAATAACAACAGTCCCAACTATTCACTAAGCACAGCTGCAGCATGGGCAGCTGTGGAAAAGGTGATTTATTTTTTTTATTTTGGCTCCCGGGAAGTTGTGCTGTGGCCAGCCACGACTCAGAAACAGGATGCCACCTCTTGCCTCCTGCCCACTCGCTTTGGAGAGGAGGTCGGAGGGGAAAATGAAGCCCTGGGAGCGCTGGAGGAGGGAGGCTGAGCTCCTCCCGAGACAGCTCCACTAGATGTCATTGCAAGCTGGGGATAAGCGCTGGGATGGCCGCGGCCACCCGGCCCCAGCTGGGCGAGCACAGCCCTGCTGTGGGCTCCTCTGCTGGCTGCAAACTCTCCCCGGTGGCCCCAGCTGCAAGGATGGATCCAGCACAGCCATCCCAGCACGTCCCGGTGTGGACAAAGCAAAGCTGAGGCTTGCAGGGGACAGGAGCTCCAGCACAGCCTCCCCTGAGCCCTGTGGCTTTTCCTGGGGCTCACTGGGGCTCTGTGCTGCTTGCCCAGGCTGGGAGAGAGAAATGGGGAAACCAGGTCCTGCCCCAAGCTAACACCACCCTGAGAGGTGTTATTTGGGAAGGGGGAGACAAGGAGAAAACTGGGCTCCCTCTGGGGCTTGTATTTCATACCAGAGAAATACAGAGTATTGGAAGGGACCTTAAAGACCTTAAAGATCATCCAGTCCCACCCTGCCATGGACAGGGACACTTTCCACTATCCCAGGTTGCTCCAAGCTTAATCCAGCCTGGTCTTGGACATTTCCAGGGATCCACAGCTTCTCTGGGCCCCCTGTGCCAGGGCCTCCCCCCCCTCACAGGGAAGAATTTCCTCCCCATATCCCATCCACCCCTGCCCTCTGGCAGGGGGAAGCCCTTCCCCCTTGTCCTGTCACTCTTTAGGTGCAGTGAGGAATTATTTCACCTTGACCAGCTCCAGCACGTCCTGTCCAGCACCCAGGCACCATTCCTGGCCCACCAGCTTTCCCTGCATGGCAAAGGGAATCATTGTGCTTGCATTGAGCCCCCCTCAGTGACTTCCCCCTCCACACCCAGCTGTGATACAGCATCCCCAGGGCTGCTGGCTGTGCTGAAGGTGCCACATCCCCAGGTGCCATACAGACCCCTCACTCCTGCTCCCTCCTCTTCCTGCCATAATTGCCTCCAGGAGCACAAATGAGCTGCCAGATGGGTGGATTTTGGAAAAAAAATAAAGCAAAAAAAAAGGAATGAGGGAGGGTTAAGAAAACGATGTGTATAAATAAGTGCATGTGTATAGATGTGTGAGAGGGAGAGGAAACTTGCACCAGGGTACAGGACAGGCATTCAGCTTTTCACATCTCACCAGGCTGGTTTGGTTTAAGTCCTGCAGCCTGTGGCACTCAGCACGTGTAGGAAAGTGTAATCTGTGGAGAAAGGTGCCCACACTGGGGCTGCTGCCATGGTCCAGGGTGGGAAAAGAGCTGCTGGGACCTCCCTGGATTTGTGAGGGAAGGAAATTTGCACCAAGGTACAGGACAGGCATTCAGCTTTTCACATCTCACCAGGCTGGTTTGGTTTAAGTCCTGCAGCCTGTGGCACTCAGCACGTGTAGGAAAGTGTAATCTGTGGAGAAAGGTGCCCACACTGGGGCTGCTGCCATGGTCCAGGGTGGGAAAAGAGCTGCTGGGACCTCCCTGGATTTGTGAGGGAGGGGTGGGATAGAACGAAGGAGTTGGGAGGGTCACAGCTGGGAGCTTGCTGCCCCTGTTCCAGACTGCTCATGGGAATCCAT
>VXBC01002567.1:61975-89115 GCA_013399945.1 Ploceus nigricollis | reverse complement strand
GCGGGTGCAGCACACGGGGATGGTCCCGCTGGGTGCTGCCGGTGGGGTGGGGACAGCACTGGGGGTGCCCACCCCGCTCCGGGGCGGTGGGCAATGTCCCCATGGGACCCCCGTGGTGACAGACCATGAGCCCACCCGCGACACTGCGTCCACCCCCGAATGGGACCCGCTGCGGCCTGGCGGGACGCAGGGAGAAGCAGGGCCCGGTGGATTTCGGGCGTTGGGGGGTGCCCTCCCTGGCAGGACATAGGGTGATGACATGGGGGCTGTGGGGGACCCGCCGGCGCGGCTCCGGGTGCCGGTGCGGGCTGCGGTTTGATTGGCAAGAGCAGATTTTGGGAGAGCCGGCGGTAAATCGAGTCCTGGAGCGTCCATGCCTTGGCCGTGCGCCGGCTCCGGAGCCGACAGCTGGGATTGTTTGTCCGGGGGGGCTCAGCGCCTCAGCTCCATCCGGCAGCGGCCGGAGCAGGGTATCGTGGTGGGGCCAAACCGCGTCACGGCTGCCACGGCCTCCCCGGGGTGCCGAGCGCTTCCTTGGCCGGAGGGAGCGGCGATGCTGAGCGGGGATGCGGTGACAGGGCGTCCGGCATCTGCGGCTGTTCGGCATCTGTGACGCCCGTTCGACCGCAGCTTATCCCTTCCCTGCAGCTCCCAAACCCCTTTGGCTTTGTCGTTGGTTTTTATTCTTTTATTTGTTTTCCTTTTCTCCCCTCCCGCACAAGAGCAGCACACGGTCAGTTGTGCCACACACGCAGCTCTTACCCCTGCATCCGTGGAGCCCCATGGTACCCCCAGCTCTGCACGGCCACCAGCTGGGCTGTCCCCTCCTCCTAATCCTCCACAAGTGTCGGAGCTGCCACGCGGTTTTGGCTAGTGACTCCCCCTTGCTGTGGCCAGGGGTCTGGGCAGGGACAGGGACACCTGTGCTGCTGCAAATTCCCCTGGCACTTCAGCTCAGCGCCTCTGCCTGCCCCCACCCCGGGAAGGCCTGATCCTGTCCCTCCAAAGCCCCTTCTCCCGCAGTGCGTGGCTGTGTATGGATTTTTGGGCTGGTGTTGCTTCGGCAAGGTGGATGTTCTCAAACCACTGTCCCAGGACAGCCAGCCTGAAATCCTGCTGCTGATGGGAAAGGGGCTATGCCGGCCTCAGTGCGATGGGGACACTCATCAGGCCAGGGGTGCAGGTTTTGGGTGTAGGTAAGGGTTATTCTGATTATGTTCTTTCCTTCCCTGAGCTGATTCGGTGCTGGTGGCCCTGGCGTGGGAGCACTGAGCTGCCCCTGTCTCTTTGGAGCTCCAAAGCAAGCTGCTTACCCTGCCCTCAGGATCACTGCCATGGGCTCCTGAAGGTCACAGACCTGTGGATGGGCCTCATGGATTCTCCTTTCCACTCCCACCACCTCGCCCTTCAGCCCCTGCAGTTGTCGCGGCTTTGCCGAGCTGAGGCATCTGCACTTGTGCCGGCTCCGAGCAGGTGGCCGATGTCCCCGCAGCAGCGGTGGGGGCCACTGCTCAGGTTTCGCTGGTGCCTCTGCCACAGCAGGGATTTAACGTGCTCCTGTTGAAGGAGCATTAGCTCCCGTGTCAGGTGGCTCAGGGCTTCCACTCCTGCCCAGGCTCTCCCCCAGCACAAACCAGCTCGGGGGCTCCTCATGCCGAGTGGTCATGTCCCTGTGTGTGCTCAGTCCTGCTGGGGGGCTCCTGGGACCTTGGGAAGTGCTGGCTTTGTCAGTAGGTGACCTTGGGCATGTCCCTTTGCTTCCCCACGCTTTGGTGGTGTTCTCGGAATGGGGGAGGTGGTTAATGTGTTTAATTCCCCCCTCCTCACTGGCATGGGGCTCCTGGCTCCTCTTGGGAAGTGCAACTGCAGAGCTGGAAAGGGCTGTTGCTATTTTGTGCTGTCCCCGAGCGGGCAGGGCGGAGGCATGGACGATGCTGGAGTCACCCGGGGTGGATTTTTCCCAGGCTGCCAAGTGAAACAAGTGGGGTCTGAGTCTCATTTAATGCTGCAGCCCTTTACTGTGACTCTGGCAACATAAAGGAGCCTAAATATGGTCATAAACTGCATCCACTTCAAGGTCCCTTCGTGCTGCCAGGGCAGCCTCACGGCGGCTTTGTGAGAGGGAGAACAAAGCCGAAAGTGTCGGACGAAAAGTACGGGAGCGGGACCCAGCTGCCGCGGTGCCGGCGTGTGCCGGGAGCTGGTGCCGGCAGCTGCCCGGCAGGGAGGTGTCAAAGCTGGTGCAGACCCTGGCTCACGGAGGAAGGATGGACGTGAGGCTGGGGGGAGATGCTGCTCGGCACATCCCAAAGGAACAGGAGGTTCCTAGGTGTGGAGGGCTCAGCTACAAGCTATGCGTCTAACACCCTGGGCGAGTCATTTGAGCCTAAAAAAGCGGCTGTGGTGAGGGGCAGAAATTGCTGTTCCCTCTTTTTTTCCAAGCCAGAGTGCTTGCCAGGGTCAGGTTGGCATTGCCTGGAGCGTGCTGGGAGGAACTCGCCATGGGGTGCTGCGTGGCATCTCTCCTCTGTGATGGATTGCTGGGACGTGGCCTTTTTGGGAGTGAAGGGGAAAAGAGGGAGCAGTCTGTGGGTTGCTGACATTGATTCCGCTCCCCCGGACCACCGCTGCCCCTCTGGGTGCCCCCGGCAGTGGTGGTGAGATGCCATGTGGAGCTGTGATGGTGTGAGCTGGCCTGGAAGGTGGTGCCTGAGGCTCAGGAAGTGAGCAGGCAGCATCCCATTAAATCCTGTTAATACCCGGGAGTGCACATGGAGGTGACCCAAGCCACGGTGAGCTGCACAGGCGGCAGTGGGGCTGCCGTGTCGATGCTGTGCCGGACTTCCCCATCTGCAGGCAGAGCTAAAAATATCCCCCTGCCTCACCCCACCGCCGTCCCATCTGTTCCGAGGGTGAACTCCTCAGGCCAGGGGCTCTTTCTTATTTTTATCACTATTTTGGCAGTTCCTGGAGGCTGAGCCATCCCGGGTTCAGAGGTGACTCTATTGTAGATGACAGTCCTGCTCCCGGGAAGGTTTGGCTCTGGTGCTGCTGAGCCCGCCGCGGTGAGCAGAGAGCAAGTGAGGAGGAGGAAGGGGAGGAGGAGGAAGGCTGGGGAGGCACGGAAACGTGTGGCCGTGCTGGTGCCGTGGGGTGAGCGCTGGGTGCCCCTGGCTGTGCCTGCCCTCTCCTTGTGCCAGCAGGAGTGTGGGGTGCATCACCCCCTCACCTCCCCCAACGCTGTCTGGGACTTCACCACTCGATGTGACTCTCAGGGGTTTGGTTTTGTTTTTTCCTTTCCTTTTTTCCTCTAATTAGATTAGCTTTCAATAAAAAACTGAGATTTGTTAATCACTTTGTTTGATCAGAGCTCAGGCAGTGCTGAAGACCTCTAGGTTTTTCCCTCTGCCTGTGTGAGCAGCAGTTTGCTTTTGCTTTCAAGATGGATCTCGCCGTCTGCCTGCCAGCAGCTCTGCCTCCCCGGATCTGTCGGTTTGCATCTTGCACTCCACTTTGCTTTGCTTGTGGTTCTTCTTTAATTTTTCCTTTCCCCTCACTCTTGGTGTCTCCCTGCTGCAGCTCCCCACTGCTTGCAAAACAGACAAGAGCCTGCATCCTTTAAAAAATCCTGAAAAAAGTGCCCATGTGGAGAGCAAAGGTTTGATAAATATTCCAATTTGGAGTGATTTATTTTGGGGGGGTGGGGTCTAGGTTTGCTTTCTCTTAAATGAGGGCGCAAAAGATGGGGGACTTGGGTCTCTGAGCTGCATGGAAACAGTTTTTTGGGGAAACTTGGCCTGTTTTTGTGTGGGTCATGACAAGGCTGGAGGGACACAGCAGCTGCTCCATAATTCCCAGGCTGCTTCTTAGCTATAGGTGAACACCTTCCCCTGTATAAAAGGGAGCAATGAGATGAGGTGCTTGCAACAGTGGTGGGTCCTTTGCTGCCACCATCTGTGTCACCTGGAGGGCTCTGGTCATGGTGAGATGTCCTGCTTGTGGTTGACTGCTGGAATGCAGGAACAGCTGCTGGGGCCTGTTCCTGGTGCTGGGTACTGCCATGCTGCCCAGTGGGACTTCAGATAGCTCCGTGCCCCTCCAGTCCCCAGCGGAGCAGGCGTGTGGTGCTGCTCTTGTGCTGCCACACGCGAAGCCCGAGCAGCCGGAGCGGTGCCGGGCCGGTGTCGTGGTGCACGTGGTGAGGACAAGCTGGAAGGGCAGGCTGATGCCTGTGCTGGGATGTGTCAGGCTCCAGCCACCACCCAGGAGCCACCGTGGTGTCCCATGCTGAAGCAGCCGGGCTGGACCGTGGTGGGGCTGAGCAGGACACGTAGGATTTCCCAGATTGCAATCAGCCCTTGCTTTTCCCGGAGCCAGCGCATGGCCCTGCCCGTGGCTGTGCATGGAGGGGGTCAGCAGCACCCATGGCCCGACCCTCCTTGCTGTGAGTGACCAGCATGAGTTGGAATGCAGGGGTGGGCAGCTGAGCCCCTGCCATCTGTGCTGGCTGTGCCCTGTCAGCCCAGTGCTGCTGGCACAATGGCTCAAGGTCAAAGCCGTGCACAGTGGCTTTGGGCTGCTGCTGGCGCAGGGTGGAAGCACTCCCACCTCCTGTCCTGAGTCAGTGGTGGTTGGGGTTGGAAAGGGGGTAATTAAATGACCTATTTCTGGGCAGGGAGGAAGAGGAGGAGGAGGAGGAATCGTTTCTCTTTCCAGAGCTTCAAACAGCTTTCTGCAAGCGTCCGGCACAAACCCCAAACCGCTTCCAGGGGGAGGTGCCTGCAGCCCCCCCCCGGCTGGGGTGCTTGGGGCACGGGTTGGGAGCTGGGGGCTGTGGGGAAGGGTGACCTCCCACTGCAGCACTGCTGTTGCATCAGCCTTTTCTTTTTGGAAGGAGGCAGGACAAATCCATGGCTCCTGAATTATTTTTTTACCTTTTTTTCCATCCTCAAAAAGTAGTAATGAGATTTGGGAAGTGGCACCTGCCTGTGGGGCCAGGTCCTTGACCCAAACCCACCCCAGGGCTGCCAAGGGATCATTTTAGGATTTCTAGTGGGATTCCTCCTTCTCCTCTCTCCTCCTGCCATTGGGGGGTTATCAGCACCTACTATGTGATGGATCCTGCAGCTCATGGCCCCGGGGGTGCTGGGGCTGTGGGCCTGGGGGTACCTGCTCCAGAGGATGTGGTGGAGCTTCAGGTGCAAGGTTTTATTGATGGATATAAACAGTGGTTATAAATAGCCCTGCTTGGAAGTTTTCATCTTCTTTTTTAAATGGAAGTGCCTTTTGGAACAAAGTGACTTTCCTCCATCCTTTTCGCAAGTGTCTTTTTTCTCTTCTTATTTTGAAGCTGAAATTTTTCTTTTTACTCTTAAATTTTTTCCTTTCCAATTTTTGGAAGACTTCAGGGAAAAATTGCTAGGCGCCATACCCAGGAACACATCCCATGTCGTGCAGGTGGGGAAAATATGTGGGGTCAGATTCATCTGGTTTGATTTTCCTTAAAAAGGAAATTGAGAATTGGAAATGTTCATGGCATCAGTGAGAATTTTCTATCAAAGCAGACAAAATCTGAGGGGCGGGAGTTTGCTTAAACGTGCTGCATCAAGTGTAAAAAAAAAAAAAAAGTTAAATAAATTAATTGGATAAAGAACTTCTGTTCAGTAAAAGACTGGCAACATTTCTGGGTTTCTGTCTGGAATTTTTCAGTTGTAAAACCTGAAATCCTCCCCCACTCCTAGCAGTAACCTTGAGACATGGTGCTGGAGCAGGAGTTTCCACTGGCAGGGAAGAAAAGAATTACAATAAAGAATGTGGACAAATTATTTTGACTGACCAGCCTTTTTTTATTTTGCACGGGCAGTCACCAAGACTGTCCTGCCCTGCAGCTGCCGTGCTCAGTGCTGGGAGCAGGAGATAAACTGCTGTGGGCAGGGAATGGCAGGGATCGGGCTCCAGGCGTGGATGTTCTTGGTCCATGGTGGCATCCGTGGGGAAGAACCTTCTGCAAACTTGAGACCACCAAGAAATGCATGTTTTTCACCCATTTTGGGTGTACAGAGGCAGAGAGTGGCTGTGTGTTTGTGTAACTATAGGTGAGGGCTGAGCTGTCGTGCTTTGTCTAAATATCGTGATAAATGTCCCCGTGGAGCTGGTACCTGCAGGCTTCTTGCTGGCATCTGAGCGAGCTGCCCTGGGAGGAACAGCCACTTTGTCCAAATGCCAGTGGCTGGGAATGGTCTCCATCCCTGGGGTGCAGTGTCCTGTGGCACCTGTGACACCTCCTCTGGGTGGGGACCCTGGTGCTGCTTGGCTCCATGATAGGTGGCAGGTTGGGGTGGCTGAAGACCCCGTGGTTTGTTAAAATCCTGGTGCTGCTGCAGCCTGGCTCTGCCACAAGCACCCCCCTCCTGCTGGGAGTTCCTACAGGGAGCTCTGGCTTTGGCTCTGTTGGACACGGAGCCTGACACGAGGTGCTTGGACTGGTTCAGAACTTGCTGGAAGAACCCTGGGGGAAAGGAAAGGGTTTGTGTGTCACCAAGCGTCTCTGGTGCTGGCACTGCTGGGGAGGTCATGGAGGTGAGGAGGTGCCTCTAGGCACGGTTATCACAGACTAGTGGAATGGTATAGGTGGGAAGGGACCTTAAAAATTGTCTCATTCCAACCCTCGGGTTTATCCCAGAGGATAAACCACATGGAGACATGTCTCTGCCCCCAGGGAAACCCTGTGGTAGCAGCAAATTTATTTCAGTAACTGGAACAGGATGTGGAAGGGTTGGGTGAAGGTTGGCTTACCTGGACGTGGGCTTGGGGCAGTTTTCCATGGAGTGTTCCAGTGAGGAGCAGCACTTGGGATCACGTGGACAGCGTGTGCATGCCAGCTCTCCTCTGAGAGCATGCACCAGTGTGGGGGCTCTGGGAAGGGCTCAGGGGGTTGGCATGCAGCCAGAGTCAGGCCTTATCTCCAGCCTCATCCCTTGAGTGATGCTTTCCCAGAGAGCTCCGTGTGCCACTGGACGTCTGGCTTTGCATGACTGAGGAGGATTTGACGCCCCATCTCCAGGGTTTTAAGCAGCACAGGGATCAATCACGTATCCATCCTCAACCTTCCCTGACTCGGCATGGCCGTCCTTCCCACGCGCCGGCAATGAGCCGCCGGGAAAACTCGCACCTCTCGGCTCGCTCGATCAAAAATATCCCCAGTCCTGCATGGATGCCGTGCCAAGATGGGGAGCGGAGCCTGCGCTGCCTCTTAGCAGAAATCTGTCGCCTTGCTCGGCGGTGGGGAGGCTGGGAGGGAGGCTGGGATCTGCGGAGTGCTGAGCCCCAGCGCTTTCGAAAATAGAAGCAGAACAAATGGTTGGAGCAAGATGCTGGTGGTGAAGGCAGCCAAGGCCTCTTCCCGCGGCAGCTGGTGGCTGCTTCTTGCTCCTCCATCAATCCTCTCCCCAGAGCTGGCATTTCCTTGTGGAGGGGGAGAGGTGAACATCTGGCTCTTGGGGCGGCCTGGGGCGCAGCGATGCTTTATTGGGTTCGGTGTGGCGCCCTGGGGTTTTGGTACAGTCGAGCTTTGAGTGAGCTGTGAGGATGGCAGGGCAGGAGGGGATTCAGTCCGTGTGAGATAAGGAGGAGATGGTCGGTGGCGCCATTTCCTGAAGGGACTTTGTCCCAAAACAACGGGACAGGTGCTGGGTTGAGCTGTGGGCACGCTGGCATGGTGTGGCAGCAGGTGCTGACCTGGTGTCCGACAGCTGAGCACGGAGCTGCTGTGCCTGCTCCCACGGGAGGGGTGGGGGTCCCGGTGGGGTGAGTTCCTGGTGGCTCCCGGGTGCCCCAGGGGTCGTGGGAGCTGCATTGGGGTGCTTTAACCATGTTTTAACCATGTATTTTAACCATGGCTGGGGAAAGGCCATGGGCTGGGTTCCTCGCCTCCTGCTTCCCCGTGGGCACTGCTCCTGAGGGGACGAAGCTGCCTGTCCTTGTGCCAGCCACTGAGAGGAAAATGGTGAGCCCAGCTCTCAACATAGATTGAGAGAATTTGGAAGAGTCCTGGTAGTTGCCCTCGGGTCTTTCAGCTTTAGGGCCAGATGTGAGTGTGTGCTTTAGCGAGCAGGATTTCACACCTGCCTTTGTGCTGGAGAGAGCTGCTCCAACTGGACGAGGTGGAAGTGGGAAGGTTGGGAAGATGCTTTCCTTATGGGAAGATGTTCTTGCCTTGTCCTTTCCAGTGGAGAGGACCAGCCACGGCAGGCTCAGCATCTGCCTGGGTGACCTTCAGCTCCTTTGCTTGGAGAGAGAGGCTGCTTTGCATGTCCTCTGCCCTGCCAGCAGCACTTGCACCGAGCATCGGGGTCTTTTTGTTATGCAAATGAAACTTTGGTTTTAGCTTCTCAGAGATAAATACCTTTGAGGCTAAATTTGGAGCTCGGGGAGCTGCTGAAAGCGCCCTGATGGCCCAAGGCCTGACAGGTCAGATGCTGAAGGTGGTAGTTTGGGTGTTTGGCTCCCCTTCGGGCGTGGAAACAAAACAGTCAGGATATTTTTTCCACCGGGGTTATACAAGAATTTTTGCAGTGAGGAACAAGTGTGTTGGGGGTCCTTGGCACCTTCTGCCACCCCACACTGGAGTTCCCACTTTTGCAGTGATGTGCTGTGGTTTTATTTAGGATTTTAGAGCTCAGGAGACCCTTTTGTCCCAGCATCATGCTGCCCTTTGAGGATCCCCACTGAGCTGTGCCCAGGCACCGGGGCTCCAGTGCAGGACTGAGACAGGGATATCTGACACTGGCCACCTGGATTTTGTGGTCAGGATCTCTCTCCCACCCCTCAGAGAGGCTGCATGGCTGGAGGATGTGGTGCCAAGTGCCATGCACCAGACCAGAGCTTTTTCTCACCTCCCCACTTGTGCGTGGTGTGGACCTGGCATCCCCCGGGGCACTCTGGCTTCCTTTGGGACCCCGTGAGTCCCAGTGTCTCTTGTGATGGGGTCATGGGCCGTTGGTCTGGGTTTGGGCAGAGGTGTTTGTGTATGATCTTATTTTTATTTGTGCGTCTTTCGGAAATTTTTCGTCACAGCAGGTGCCGGTTCAGCGCCCGGCAGCGGGGCGGGAAGGGGTGCGAGCGGGGTGGAAACGTGGCTAAAACTGATTTGGCTTCTGTTCGTACAGTTTTGCTATTTCTGTGCCACAGGAGAGCTTGAGCTCCCTAGGGTCTGGGGCTGAAGCCATTGGGTTCCTGATTCATCCTTTCTGTGGGGTCACAGGTCACCTACCAGCCTGAAAACTCACAGACATCAGCCCAGGGGCTCTCTAGGGCTGAATCAAGGTGGTGGGACACTAAGAACACCCAGAGGTATCTTATATCCTTGCAAAAACACAGACAGTGGTGGGTTTTATTCCAACAGAGAGCTGGACAGGAACACAGAATCTCCCACATCCTGCTTGCAATGGGATACCTTGGGGACCTGCAGGTGGAAAGGAGAGGTGGAAGGAAATAGAGGTAAAAAGGGGAGGGCAGCTCTTTTGCAGCTGCTTCTTTGTAAAGTTTTGGCATCATCTGGGTGCTGAGCTGTGGAGGGCTGGGCTAAGGCCACCCCAAAATAGGGTGCTCCTGCCCAGGGCCACCTCGGGTTCCACAAGGTTTTCTGGGGGATGGATTTAGGACTTGTCACTGTGTCCTGGCAGGGTGGCAGCCTGCATCCCCCAAAGCCCTGCAGGGTCTGGAGTACCCATGCCCAGGGAAGCTGCTGCGCCAGCAATGCCCCAAACTGGGTACTCTGGCCAAGGCACAGGAGCAGGTCCCCATTCCAGGGAAGAGAAGGCTCCAGGTAAACCTTAGAGCCCTTTCCAGTGCATAAAGGGCTCCAAGAGAGCTGGAGATGACTTTGGACAAGGGCCTGGAGTGACAGGATGAGGGGGGAACAGCTTCACACTGGCAGAAGGCAGGGTTAGGTGGGATATGGGGAAGAAGTTCCTCCCTCTCAGGGTGGTAAGGCCCTGGCAGAGGTTGCCTAGGCTGCCCCATCACTGGAAGTTCCAAAGGCCAGGTTGGACAGGGCTTGAAGTGACCTGGTCTAGTGGAAGGTGTCCCTGACCATAGCAGGGGATGGAACGAGACCATCCTTACAGTCCTTTCCAACCCAAACCATTCCATGATTCCATGATCCCCTGCATCCCTTCAGCTGTGACATGGCCCTGTTCCTCCAGCCTCTGCTGCCCAAGCAAAGGTGCTGCCTTGGTTCTTTCTTTTTTTTTTAATTCTTTTTTTCCCTAAAAATGCATTACCAGTGCAGCTCATCCATATTTCCACCACCTTCTCCCTCCTGTTCTCGCGCTGAAGTCTATAATGCTGAAATTATAGCATCCCCCTCGTCACCATGGCAACGCTCAGGGATGTATTTAAAAAAAAAAAAAAAAGACCAGAAAGCCCTCCAAGGATTATGACTTCAGTGAGGGATCAGGCTGGAGGGGAATCTGGGTCACGGCTGGAGCAGGCTTTTCTTCCAGCCTGTCTTCAGTAATTCTCCTTACAGCGCCCGGGGCCGCGTCAGGGCAGGGCAGAGCAGAGCTGCTGCTGGCACCCATGGGTGCCCTCGAGGGGCTCCAGCTGCTCTGGGAGGTGCTGCCTCCCTCTATATGAGACTTATTGCCCATCTACACTCTGGGAAAGAGCATCCTCTGCAAGCTCAGTATTCCCACCCAATACTGAGGTGTTTTAACCAAGCCTTTTTGATTCCCAAACGCGTGGTGCCTGCAGGAGTGCCACAGCCTCGCTCCCCCTCCACCCCGCTTTGTGCAGTGCAAGCTTTCTCTCTCATCCCCCAAAATAAACAGGACTTTTTTAATATATTTTTTTACTCCTCTTCTTCTTTTTATTTTTTTTTTTCCTCCCTTTTTCCACACCCCCAGAGCCGCTGTTGCTGGTGGCAGGGAGCCCAGACTCTGTAGGAACTCAGAAATGCTGCGAATCCAAGCCCTGGCTGCCCTCTCAGTTTCGCAATCCTTTGGAAGGGGGGAGAGAGAAGGAATAAAATGGGAGGGGATTTTTTTTTCTTTATTAGAGATTTATAGACTTTCCCACCAGTAGGGACAAGGAGCTGGAGCCGAGCAGCCAATTTCCTACAGTAAGTTTCCAACACTGCTCCTCTCTGGCCACTGCAAAACCCTCTGCAGCCTCTCCTATGGTGGGTTGGGTTGGTTAAATTTTTGGAAAACCATCGGAAATGCTGGCATTTCCAATGCTGGGGGGGTTGGCAGGGTGAGGGGCTGCTGATACAGGGAGTGGTGGTGCAGCTCAGTGGGCCAGCACCTCCCATGGGCTAGGTGATGCTAAGGGCCAGGAAAAATCAGCTCAGGTGGTGTTTTTTGAGCAATTAAAGCCTTTTTTCTACCCGTTTTTTGGTTGCATGCGAACCCTCTGGCTTGGGCTTCGTGGTGGTGCCGCTCAAGGCTGCTGGTCCCTCCAGCCAGGCTCGGTGCTGCTGGGGCACGTTCCCTGCTGTCCTCATCCCCCCTCAGCCATTTGGCCTCTCGAGGTTTGTGGTCCATTTATTTTTAGGTAATTGCAGTGTCCTGGAGAGGCCGGTTGGTACCACGCAGCCGGACAAGGGAGGGGTTTGTTGGCCAATGTATTTTAAGCAGTTGGTTTCTTACAGGCAAGACCTTGTCCAGCTCCTTGCACTGGTGTGGAGGGGCCCAGCCAATGCCACGGTGGCTCCTGTCCCCACAGATGCCACTTTACTTGTGCCTGGTGCTGGACATGGGGCGAGGATCAGCTCCTGGCCCTTCTCTGCACCCTCGTGCAGGATCTGACCCTCTGCCAGTGCTCCTGCTGGAGGAAAAAATCCTCCCTTAAGCTGTGCCTGGATGAGATCTGAGTGCTGGCAGCTCTGCTCCCAGTATCCAGTGATTAATGGGATTAAATTGGTGCCCCTAGTGAGGTTTTTTATTTTGCATCTGGTTTTCTCAAGACTTTTTAAGCAGGGGGAGGCCGGGGCCATGTCGCACTGAGATCTGATTAGATAAGGGAGAGCTGCCTGTGAACAAAATTCCTACCGGATAATTATTTATACCTCCGTGTGCGTCACTAATAAACATCTGGATCTGCTCCAAACATCTTCATTTGATTTGTTTTGTAGTCTCTCAACAGGGATGTTTCTCAGCTCCCCACCTCCCTCTTGTCGCGTGGCTTTTGAGGACTTGGCTGAAATGAGGGGTGGGTTTGAGCAGTCCCCCAGCACCAGCCTTGCTTGCCCATTTCTCCCTGGGCATTAGCACTCTTGGGGCTGGTTTAACAAATTCCCACTCCTGGGTTCCCGTGATGGGGCGACAGTCACGTTGCCCTTTCTCAGGAGGAGAAAATTTGTGGTGTTGGTGGTTGAAGAAAAAAATATGAGTGGTCAGAACAAGCCAAAAAGCAACCCCAGATGTGTTGCCTTCTATTTTAAACATCCTCGTTTGATTTGGGGGCGAACCAGACTCCTGACCTTTCGGAGCACGTGGGGCTGGCAGTCACGCCAAGCTCTCCCAGGCCAGGGCTGACTTCTTGCTCTGTTTGTGTAGAGCCAAGAAATTACTATTAATAACTTTCCCTGAATGAGAGTTGAGTACCTGCTTCCCTGGGGCTCCTTGGAAGGCTCCAGCTTGGGCGGATAACATCAACAGTCATTATGAACGGGACTGAGAGCATCGGGCGCAGCTGGGATGCAGATGGGAAGGGACTGATGTGGGAGGGGAGAGATGAAGGAAGCCTCTGGCTGGCTGTGAAGCGCCTTGGGCAGGGCTTGCAGGCGCCACGAGCCATTTTTTGTGTGCTCCTCCATCCTTTTTACAGCCCTGGCCCCTCTTTGCACGAATGCGATGCGAAAACCATCCCGAGTCGCCGGAGCCAGCAGCGAATGCCAGCTCCATCCATGTTGGCTGTAATCTGTGTCTCACCTCTGCTGGGCTCTCAGGAGAAAAAAAAATAAATAAAAAAGTTTCAGTGCTGCACCCAGCATTAATCTCTTTAAACTGTATTTCGCTAATCCTTCATTAGGATCTCATTGTGAGCTTGTTATCCCGTTAGGGCTGAGCCGTGCGTGGCGGCGCCCGCGGAGCTGGGTGGGAAGGGGCTGTGTTGGCCCTGCCGAGGCCACGTGCTCCACCAGGATGTGCCAGCAGCACCAGCGAGGTGGGCTCAGCTCTGTGGGGATGGGTGGCTGTGCTCTGTCCTGCTGCTGGGGTGGGGTGGGTGCTGGGGGATGCTGGGCGCCGGCGGTACCGGGGTCTTTGGTGTGAACTGTGGGGAAGTGGTTTCTGTTTGCCTTCCCATCCATTCCTTGATGTGCCAGAGCTGGGGAGGGGGAGTGTCGTGTAGAAAGTGCTGGTTGTGGTTTGTACCAAGGTTGGTTCAGTCTTTGGAGCGTTTCTGGGAGTGCCCGCAGCGCCGGGGCCGGGCACCAAGGGCAGGGTTTTAGCTGGGGTTGTTATGCAGGGAGCTGGCAGGAGGTGATCCCAAGGGTCTCACCAGGAGCAGGGCAAACTTGGTGTGCACTGATTCCCCTTCCTGCTGCCTCAGGAGCGTTAGAAAAGGGCATCAGTTGGACCTGGCATGCGCAGGCAGATTCCTTCCTTTAGTGAGAGGCGCTCTCCTGCTGGCAGGCTGTGCTGGTGCCCTGCTTGGTGCTGCCAGTCCCCTGTCCCAGGGGGCACAGCCGTGCCAGCACTTCGCAGCACCCAGCCTTGTCACCCTCCCCTCCACATAGGAACCTTCTCAGAGTGACTGGCAATGGCAACAGCTCTGCAGCACCCAGAGGGCTGAGATACCTACAAGCCATGTTTCTGGAAGTTCTTGGAGGAGGAGAGCGGCCCTGCATGAGGCTGTAGCTGGAGAAATGGGAAGTCCACCCTGCTGGATAATGGAGCTGAGCCTTGCAGGCTGTGATGGGCGAGAGCAGGAGATGGTCTGCAGAGCCGGTGCAGAAAGCAAAACAAAACCCACACACCCACACATTCCCACATGCGCAGGCACACAGGCAGCGAGCAGGCAGGGAGGGGATCCGCCGGCAGCCGGAGTCGAGACTCGAGTTAATTTGGTGGAAAATGAAAACCATTGCGGCAGGCGAGATGGTTCCTGGCTTTTCTTTTTCCTTCCTCAAAGAAAACATGAGGTGGGATTTTTTACCTTCCCCAGGTTTTGTTTTGTGCAGAAATGCGGCTCTGAAGAGGAGCCTGGTGGTTAAAAGAGTTGCTGCCTGTTTTGTACTTTCCTGCCCGGCCTCCTCCCTGCTGCAAGGTCTCGTGGGCACATGTGTCACCATGTCCTTGTCCACTTCTGCAGTGGGTCGAGGGAGGGAGGTGGCTCCTGTGACATTGCTCAGCAAGTGACAATGAACTTGGCTCTAAGCCTGCACGTGGCTTTGCCCGAGAGCCTTGGCTGGCATTTAAATTAATGCAGGTTTATTTGCCTCCAGACTGGGGAACATCTCTGCAGGTCGTGCTGGGGCACAAGGGCACAGTGAGGGGCTTGTGGCATCATTCACCTTTAGGACATGGAGTCTCTGCAGGGAACCCAAGTTGCTCAGGTTCCAGATGTGGGACTGACAGACTCTGGTTCTGGCTGGGGCTGGGGTGGTGCTGTACCTGTGCTGGAGCAGTGGGGGTCTCACTGCCCCCAAGGGGCTTCCCCTCTCCACCAGAGCACTTTGGAATTGTGAAGTATTGTGAGATGAGATTTATGCTGGCTTTCATCTTTCCATCTTTTCCTCATCTTTCCAGAAAATGAGGATAGTGAAGTCCAGGAGGAGCGGATCCCTGGGATTCACTCTCCTTCCCTGGGTTTTGCAGCCTTTTGGGGTGCTCCTGTCAGGAGGGGCTTGGCTGTGGCTGTGCTACCCCACTCCCTGTGGCTGGGAAGGTAGAGCTTTTCCAAATGCCTCTCTCCCCTTTTCCTGTGCCTATAATTAGCCCTGGCTCCCCGCCACCATATACTGTACGATCCTGGAAAGAGGTCATGGCTTTGCTGAAATTCTTGGGAACAGAGCTGCCTTTGCAGCTGGGAAAGCAGCACAATTTCCAAGCAGATAAGAAATAGGGCAAATGCAACTCTGTTCCCTGCTGTAATTTATGGGCTCTGGGGATGGCATCCAACAGCCTCCTCCCTCCTCTGGCTCTCCACGTGCTTGGGAGAGTCTGGATGGGTGAAGAGGTTCCAAATGGTTCCCAGCTCCGGTGTGCTGTCCAGTGGTGGTGGATGAGGAGGGTCCTGTCTTCCAGACTGCTGGGTCTGGTTTTCCCCTTCTGCTGGATCCTGTTGAGGTCTTTCCCAGGATTGGAGAAGGAAACAAACGCATTTTTGGGTGTGTGTGGTCTTTTTCAGTTCTAAAACTTCTCATTTTTATGAACTTCCCCAGAATGGAACTTCCTTTGCAGCAGGAAAAGGATCATCTTCTTGACCTTAAAGGTCTTTTCCAACTGAAATGATTCTGTAATTCTGTGATTACACGATCTCTGGGCAGGTGAGGGATAGGACTTGGCTTTTCTTCCAAGGACAGCAAAGCCCACAGAAGCAGAAGGGTCTGCAGTGGCTGGGGAGGGTTTTCCCACCTCCAAATCCTCCTGTGCAAACAGGTGAAAAACTCAAAGTGAAAAGAGTATTTTGAAAAGAGAAAACTCCCCTCTTCAGAAAAGAGAGACACAAACACAGCAAAATCCCCTGTTCAGAATTTTCCCAAAGTTTTGTTATTGTTACTCTGCCCCGTACAGTTGTTCTGAGAAAAAACCAGGATAAATCCACCCCAAAAGGAGAGGATTGGAGAGCAAGGACTTGAGTTTCCATTCCACTTGGGACTCCACACATGCTGTATCCCCCTGGCAGCATCCTGCTGCTGAGCCGATCGTCCCTTTCCAAAGGAGAGATTAGCTAAAAAAATCATGAGATTAAAAAGCAAAACACTTTCCATTTGTTGTAATTGGCTTCTGGGCCAGTGAGCTCCTTCCCTTCCCTTCCCTCTGAATTTTACTTTAGTGCCTGAAGGGTTTTGAGTGGAAGAAGCACCGAGGATGCAGAGGTCCATGGGCTTCTGCTGGGTCCCCTTTGACAGCACTTCGAGTTTTTCTGGTGATTCCAAGACTTGATAAACCCTCTTTTTTTAAATGTTTTTTTTATTTGCTGTTGCCAGTGTGTTCAAACTGGGAGCAGCATTTGGGATTTGGAGCTTTCCAAGGATCGCTGCTGTGGCTCTGTTAGAGGGAGGTGATGCTTCCACTGACCATGGACAGCCTCCTATGGATCCATGCTCTTTGACTGACTGATGAACCAAATTATGCAGAAATCTTATTTTTTCTCTGTAGGTGCCTGTGAACCCCCTTCTGCTCCCCCCTTGCAATGGTGTACGTGGGGGGTGGTGTAGGAGTTGCTGACGACGGCACCGAATGTGTGTTTCTCTGCACCTCGCTGGGGAGAAATATTTTAATCTTTTTTTTTGTTGTTTTTGGGGTTTTTTTGTGTTTTTTTTTTTTTAAATAGTGGATCTGAAGTTTGGGGTGTATGCACCCCACCCCCAAACAGAGATTTGCCAAGGATGTAAAGGGAGCTGGGGCTTGAACTGGGAGATTTGGGTGACCCCAATGATGATTTTGTCTCTGGCGCGGGGTTTTCTGCTGTTGGGTTTTCAGAGGCAGCTGGGTGGCAAAGCTTTGCTCCATCAGGATGTGACACCTGCTTTTCTGGATGCAACCCTGCCTTTGCAGCCAGTGAAGAGCCATGCTCAGCCACGGGACTCTGAGCGTGTGTGAGGGGTCAGGGTTTGCATGCTGGCTCTGGGGTGAGCACCCTTTTTGCTTCCCAAGGCCGAGCAGCCCTGGCTCTGGCTCAGATCATGTCTGTGCCAGGTGATTTTCCAGCTGCTTGCAGGGTTTCTCTGATGGTGCTGCTGTCCATGGCTGGGTGATGGAGCAGGGCAGGAGGGGCTGTTGGAGGGTGCTGGAGGCAGCAGCCCTGGCCATGGCTGGCTCCACTCTGGACACACCAGAGCACAACCCAGAATGAAGTGTGAGTCTCCCAGTGCTGGTGTTTGACAGCAGCCTCTCTCCTCCCCACAAGGACCTCTCTTTAGTGGTTTGCAAGTTGCCCTTACAAACAGGTTTAAAAAAAAGCTCTCAGCTTCCAGCAAGGGCTGCAGGGCTGGGCCAGGATGGGGGACAGCAGCAAGGGGCAGGTGGAGGATTGCCTGGTCCCCCTACCTCACATGTGCCCACCTCCTCCTTCTGCCTTTGCAGTGCTGTTGGAAAGGATTTTGGGGGATCATCTGGCAGCCCACGCTGGGAAAGCCCTCTGCCAGCCCAGCACGTCACCCACTTGCAGCCGAGAGGTGTCTTAGGACCTGCTACCATCTGTCAGAGCAGGGAGGTGGATGGGCTGGAAGTTCTGGCCACGGGTGACCATGTTTGTTTGGTTTCCATGGGGAGAGGCCAGGCCAAGTGACCGATGGTACCCCGAGCTGCCTGCCGAGGCTGTGGCAATGAAGAAGGTCCCCATGGTTGGTGGTTCCTCACTCAGGTGATGACAGAGCAAGGCCATGAGGGGCCTGGGCTTTGCTCTTAGTGATGGTGACTGTCTCCCCCACCTGGCTCGGCCACACCTCACCCGGTGGCCCTGGAGTTTGGACCTGTCTGGCAGAGCCAGAACTGGGGCTGGGGCTGAGCTGGCCTCAACACCAGTGAGGGTGGAGGCACCCAGAGTCAGGTTCCCAGGCTCTGGGAGGGAGAAGTGCTGTGTGTGCCTGGGGCAGCTCCCGTGGGGTCCTTGGAGACCTGCCCAGTGCAGGATCCTTCCCAAAGCAGGAGCTGAGAGGAGCTGGTGCCTGTGTGCCAGGGCTCTGTGTGCTTTGCCCGTGCTGGGCATGCCCACAGCAGCTCCTGGTGCCTTCCATGAGCCGCTCACATGGATCCATGGCAGTGCTGCCAGCCCGTGAGCCCTGCCTGTGACAAGGCCATTGCTGGTGGCCAGCCTGGTGCTGATGTTTGTACAGGTGTGCTGGCATGAGATTGTGGGTGGGGTCCCTTCCAACATCACCCACCTGCTCCTTGTGCCCGTCCCCTGCCAGGGCCCCCCCCAGACCTGCTGCCCTCGATGTCTGTGTTGAGGAACCACACTCTGTGTTGATTTTCCTCCAGCTCTGATTGTGTAACCCCTGGGGGTTGTGTTAGTCAGTGGCCACGGAGTGTCAGGGATGAATTGCTGGTGTATGTCAGCATGTGTGCACGTGGGATTTCCACTCCCCGTGCCTCGTGTGGGGTTTTGTGGATGACTGGATGCATGGATGGCTGCAGAGCAGTGGCAGAGGATCTGTTCCCTCATGTTCCCCCATGCTCCTTCCATGACAGGAGGGAGAGTATGGCCTGATAGACAGGTGGGAATTGGATCCATGGCCTCTGGGGAGAGGCAGCAGCAGACAAGAGAGGTTGTTGGGGCATCAGGAAGGTTTGTGGGAAGTCTGGGGGGCAAAACAGTTGATGGTGCCATCTCTGCTTTACCTCTGCCTTGGAAATGCCAGCAGGAGCTGGAACTGCAGATCTGGAGCAGCTCTCAATGCTGCTGTGAAGTCTCCTGCACCCCTGGAGCAGCACTTTCACATGGTGCTCCAGAGAGTAGGGGGGTGTGAGCAGGGTGGGGGCACCCACAGCCCCTCTCAGCACCTCTAGGATGGGTTTGGGATGCACATGCACTGTCCCAGGTTGCCATGAAGTTGGATAAAATTAGTCCAGGAAAGTGAGCAGTGGCTGCTCCAGTTGGATATGGCAGTGGCCCGTTGTACCCAAACCTGGACGTGGACCCAGACCTGATCCCCAGCACAGAGCCACTTGCTGTCCCCATCAAGGAAGGTGCCAGCGCTCTCAGCCCCCAGGGCTGGTGCCAGCAGGTGGCAATGTGGCCTGAAGTATTGTCACTGTCACTGGGTGCTTGGGATACGGGGCACCCACATCTTGGTGTCCCTGTGCTCTTGTAGGAGCCCCCATGATGTCCTTGGGGGTTCTGGGGTCAGTTTTGGGGTCTTCCTTGTGCTGCTGTGTCAACAGGTTGGGACAGGGAGGTGAGTGGCTTGCTTAGGGGAAGGAAATTGGGGTTTGGGGGATGCTTGTGTGTCCAGTTCTGTGGTTCATGTCCCCTCTCTGTGCCTCAGTTTCACTGCATTAGGAGGCGCTGCTGGTGCTGGGACCACTCCATGCAGGCAGTCATGGTCCTGCTGACCAGCACTTACCCAATGGACTGGGATTGCACTGTCCTTCAGCAGTGTCAACCCCTGGACAGGCTCGTGGAGTGGGGACATGCCAGCTGGAGCCTGCCCAGCTGTGGGTACCCGCACACCCAGGGGTATTTCTGCTCCCACCAGATGTGCTGGCTGCGAGGAGCTGGGTGGCCCAGCTGTGCAGAGAGGGCAGGAGCAAGATGGGCACTGTGAGCCAGAGGAAACCCTTGTCTGCCTCTGGTCTTGTGCTCCCCCTGGTCCCCCAGCAGCCTTTGGTCACTGGTGTGGTGGTGCGTGGCTGTGCTCCGGGAGCCTTTGGTCACTGGTGTGGTGGTGCGTGGCTGTGCTCCGGGAGCCGTGCCGGTCCCCAGCCCTCCCTCGCCTCCGGCCGCCCCCACGTCCATACAGCTGGAGGTTTCAGTTCTGCATCTCTGCTGCCCAAGGGGAACTCAGCCAGCGAGAGTGAAACTCGGTGGCTCCAACGGTTGCACTTGTGCCACCCCCCCCTGACGCCCCCTCATGTCCCCTAGGTCCTTGCAGGGCCAGCAGCCGCTGTTGCAACACTTGCAGTGACAGCTGTGCCACTCAGCTGCTCTGACCTTCCCCGGAGCGTGGCTCAGCGAGCCTGGAGAGTGGCTTCCAGCTCAAATCCAGGGGCTGGATTTGGTGCCATGCTGGGATCCTGGTGAGGCAACCCTCTGCAGGGTGCCCTGATGGAGCAGGGGTGTGAGCCCTGACAATTCCTGCCCTGACAATTCCTACCCTGCCTTGGCCTGGGGTACCTTCATGCCATCCCTCTGTGGGGTTTGGAGGAGCTCCAGTGGAGGTGGTCACACTCTGCCACTGTTTGTTCTTGTTCTTGGTCACTGCTCACCTCTGCACTGTCATGCTGGGCAGCCAAACCTCCTGTGCCACTGGAGGTGGATTTCCTCCTCCTGTCCCCCTTCCCACAGCCCCTGGTGCTGTGCTGCTGGGACTCTGGCACCCCTGGATGGTTGGGAGCTGGGGCTCCTCTCTGTGTTTAACTGCCAGCCTGTCCTGCCTGATGCTCCTGCTTGGAATGAGATCTCTCCCAGTTTGTTCCTTCCCACCTCTTGATGTCAAGCCAGAGGAAAGCCAACTGGAAAAGGCTCAACAGGTCTAATTAAACCTTGGGGATATTCCCAGTGGCTGGTGCAAACTGAAGGCTGGGCCATGGCTGAGATGCTTTAGTTTCATGGATTGGGGAAATGGAGAAAAATTGAGAAAGTCCTTTTTTTTCTTTTTTCTTTATTTTTAAAAATTTTGTCTGCTCCTTGCTGTTTTGGGACTCCTTGAGACTGACATGGCACAGCTCTGGGAAATGAGGTCTGGGATCTCCCTAGTTTGGGGTGGGAGTCCATGAGCACCTGGCAGAGGAGTGGCAGGCTGGGTTGGGAGCCCAAGGTGGGGAAGTTTGGGTTTGGCATCCAAATGTTTGCAGCCCTGAGCCCGTTGTTAGAGGAAACATGAAAAAAGAGGAAGGAGAGATTGCGGTCACAGCTCTTCCCCTCCTCAATCTGCGCCTCCCTTTTGGCCCCTCCAACCCCAAAGCTGGTTATTCTCCCCATCCATCTCCCCTTGATTTTCCAGCTGTGTGCTTGGAAGATTATTTATTTGGGGGTATTGGGGATATTATATGTATATATGTGTAGGCAGGGGTTGTATGTATTTGGGGTTTATATACATGGGAATAAATGTGTATTTGGGGGTTTATCTATACATGTGGGAATGTATATATATATTTTTGGTGGGTTAAATATATGGGAATATGTGTATTTTGAGAGGGCTATGTGCATGGGAATATATATATATTTTGGGGAGTTATATATGTGGGAATATCTGTGTGTTTGAGGGTGTAAGCAAAGACTGGCTGTGGCACAGGGGCTGCTGAGCATCAGCTGAGCAGATATCCAGGGAAGTCACCAAAAGCCATTCCTGCACATCCCCCAGGGTCCTTAGGGGCAGGTTGGGGCAGCTCCCTGCTGCCTTTGCGTGGCAGGTTGTGCCAGCCTAACTGCATCAGTTAAAAATGGGGATCCCAGGAGGTTCCCCTAGTTCTCCTGCCCTCAGGAATTTTGGTTTGTTACTTGGTGAAGCCAAAGCTTTGGTTTTCAAATAGGAACAGTGTTAGCATCTGCTCAGTATTTCTGCCCCAAATCTGGACATAGAGATTGTCTTGTCTTTACACCTTTCTCTCCCCTTCTTTTTTCACTCAGAAAGGGGAATTCACTTGCCTTTGCCAACTCCATCCCTCCCCTATGTGTTTTTTCCCCTCAGCTTATAAAATAACAGCATCTTGAAAACATGATACTTCCCTGGGCAGCATTTCTGTGTTTGTAACAAGAAGGCTTTGAAGGCACGTGCATGGTGGGGTGAGAGCTGGGAACTGCCCAGGAGCCCTGGGAGTGGCCAGTGGCCTGACCCAGCCCCAGCCCATCACCAGGGCCTGCTCTCACTGTGCAGGTCGAGTGGTCACCTTTTGAAATCCTCCAGAGTTTCTGGGAGCAGTGCCAGGGCAAAGGACGTGCATGGACAGACAAGGGAGCTGGCAGTGCCACTGAGTAGGGGCTTTGCTCCTTTGTACCAGCTCAAAATGTTGCAAAATGGGGACTTGGGGGTTCACTGGGGTTTGCTGGTGCTGGAAGCACCACCAGGTCCAAAGGGCAGCGGCTTCTGCAGCTTGGGTGGGGCGTGAAGCAGCCCTGGAGCTGCTGGGCTGGAGAGGGTCAGGGTGTCAGGACTGTCACCCCATGTGTGCTGTTCATCCCTGTCTCAGGTGACACTGGGCTGCAACCCTGTGATGTCAGAACTGCCTGCAGGCTGAACACTCCAAAACCAATCCTCCTCCCCCTGGAGTTCCCCACCTTGGCCCTACAAGGGGCAGCTCGTCTGCCAGATGGGGTTGGCAAAGGCACTGCTGTTAGTTGTCACCATCTGGGGACTGTGGCACAGCCAAGGGCTGCGTGGGGTCAGCTATTGTCCAGAAGTCATCATCCTGATGGCCTGGTGGGCTGTGGGACGCAGCTGACCACCAGCCATGGGCAGTTGTGTCAGTGCAGGAGTCTGTGAGTGGTGACTGTGTGGCTGTACTGGCTGTCCCATGGCACCGTGGGCATCCTGGACATTCCTGGCTTGTCTAGCAGCATCTCCCACTGAGAGGAAACAACTCTGTGTACAGATATCTGAGGTCTTGCCTGGCCACATGTCCCCTGTTGCGTCCTAGTGGGCTGTAGAGCTGACCCCAATCCCCCCAAAGCAGAGCCAGCCTGGGCACAGAGCTCGGCCACATCCTCCACTGAGCCTAGCCTGTGGTCCCCGGTCCCCACGTGGCTCTGCCACCAGCCCTGCAAGGCACTGCAGTGCTGAGACCAGTGAGAGCTGCTCGGACACTGAGAGGTTCAGGAACCCTCCGAGAGACCCTTTGCATTAAACACCCTTCCCTTGTCCTGTCACTTGCAAGGTGATGCTTCTTCTCTGGGTGTCCCCAAGTGGTCAGTCATTCTGTAGGACACTGTTTTATTCAGGGACATAAAGGAGTGGTCCTGGGGGGGTGACAGCTTAGGCTGGGCTTAATGGGTGCGAGCGTGGCAGTAGCTGGAGCCTCCCATCCTTGTCCCTGCTGCTCCCCATTGTGGAAGAGAGACTCATCTGTGTGTCCTGATGAGGGGATCCCTGTGACTGGTCCTTTTGCAGGACTCCAGCCCGAGTGCTGCGAGGTTTGAGGCTGGAAAGCCGCGTGCACCTCGGCTCTTTCGGGGCGTCCCCTCCGCGTGGCTCCTCCGGAGCGAGAGGAAGGTGCGGCCGCGGACGGAGCCACGCGCTCCTCGCTCCAGCTTTGTTCAGGGTGAATTTTGTAATGTCAGGAAATGAGCTGGCTGTGGGAGGGGAGGCAGCCGGGGGAGGAAGGCTGGTTTTGTGGTTGGAGCGGAGGATGAGGATGCCGGAAAGCTGAGCACAATTCCTCGCTCTGTTGCAGGTGCTGGGGGTGAGGCTGCAGCTTGGGAGCTGGCGGTGCGTTTGAAGAGAGGGTGCTGGCCTCTGTGCCTCAGTTTCCCTTTTGTTCAGCACCGTTCCCCTCACGGGGAACGTTCCCTGTGAGGGAGCTGCCTCACAGGAGTGTGCCGTGGTGATGGGCTCTGCACGAGTGCCAGATGGTTGTGACCACCAGCACAAGGCCAGCTGAAGCCAGTGGGCTTTGCCCCATGGGTCTCCTCCCATCTCCCAGTGGTGAGTGGGATGAGTTTAGGAGCTGCGTTTCCTCCTGAGCCATGGCAGATTCTCCTCAGGCCAAGCACAAGTGTTGCATGCATTCCCTGAGGCAGTGTCAGAGCAAATGGGTCAGTGCTTTTTCTTGTGGGATGTGCATGAGAATCTTCCCAGAAAACACAAAGTTCACCTAAACTTTGAGCAACTCTCTGCTGGCCACGCTATCAGCCTGGGCCACGTCCCTCATTAATGTTAATTTTTGGTTTATGATTTGTTTCATTCCTGAACTCTTTTTTAATTTCTTTCCCTCTGGTCTCACCGAGATGCTTTCCACATTGCATAGCCCCAGGGCTCCTGGTTCCCTGGATCCCTGCAGATGCCTGGCCAGGTCCCACCCAGCCTGCATGGCCCTTGCAGCAATGCTAAGGATCAGGGCAGTGCAGGAGGGGACCCTGCAGCTCCTGTCCCATCAGCCAGTCTGCAGGAGATACTGGGCTCCCCTCGCTGTTCTCTCCATCTGTCTGTGCTTGGATGGGACATGGGGGGAGTCCTGTCCTTGCCTCTGTCCCTGCCTCTGTCCCCTCAGACTGATGGCTGCTTGCTTTGTCTTTGCAGCTGGATTGAGGAGTGGTGGCTGCAGCTCATCCCTGGCAGGAGCAGAAGATGCAGGAGGCTGTGTAGCAGGTATGGGGGAAATCCCAGACCCTGGGTTCCTGCCTTCCCTTTGGGTTTGCTTGGCCGTGTGTGTCTCCCCTGCTGCAGGCTGGGAGCAAGCAGAGGGTCCCACAGAGGATGCAGCTCAAGGGTCTCAGGCTCCCACAGTGGTGCCAACCAGACCCTGCAGCCCTGCTCCAGTGAGGTCTGGTGCAGGAAGGGCACAGGGAGCACCCTGCTCCACTGTGCACCCCTCACCTGCTCTGCACAGGGGGGTCCTGGCGTCTGGGGTGGGGCAGCAGAGCCCCCAGAGCAGGGCAGGGAGGTGGTGCCCAACAGTGGGTGCTGCTGCTGTTCTCCAGTGCCCATCTTCCCCTTCACTTCCCCATCTGGCACAGCTCTGATGGCTCCCAGCCGTAGCCACAGCACTGATTTGGGGCTCTTGGGGTGTTTTGCAACACAGCCCCGTGTATCAGTGCAAAGGAGGCTTTTCCTGCCCTGTTTTCTCCCGATGTGGACACGACTTGTGGCCAAACCTGCTGTTATTTTGTCCCTTGCATTCCTCTGAAATAAGGTGCTGCTGGGAGAGGGCCTCATGGCCAGGTTTTCTTCCTTTTCAACCTTCTTGGCCTGTTTATTGCTCTTCCAGTAAATGTTTGTGTCTCCTGTGTCTGCAGTGAGGTTGTGGTACAGACACCACTGCGGGCTGGTTTATGAGGGCTCTATGGTTTCATGAAATGCATCTTCTGTACCTGAGAGTGAAATCAATAAAAGGAAAGATTTTTAAAAATAATATGCCCCTAGCTCCTGAACGGAGGGGGCTCTGTCACGACTGCTTAGTGAGCAGTTTTGTGGGGTTGTGATGACTTTTAGTGCTGGAGAGGGGGCAGGTAATTTATTTGGAGACCTGGTGATGGGAGATGGGGGCAGCATCACTGCGTCCTCTGCAAGGTCAACACCAAGGGCTTCATCTGCTAATAGAAACCAAGAGCAGCTCCCCAGGCTGGGTCAGGGGACTGCAACAGAAGGGCCCTGCTGTGTCTCAGTGGTGCTTGGTGTGTGCCCAGGGGACAGGAGGCTTGGAGGGCTTGGCCAGGTCTGTCCCACTGTGGCTGAGTGCTCCAGGAGCGTTCAGGGGGCTGGTGTGGGACCAGCTCTGACCCACTGGGCACAAATGAATACTAGCTAAGGGTTTCAGTGTGGTGAGTGATTACTTGGAGTGTTGGGGCAATGGGTCTGTCTGCTGTGGGGTGTGTGTGGAGGGCAGGACCCTCCCTGGCTCCCAGACACCACGGTCCCAATGGACTGTGCACATTCCATGCCCCAGCCCGGATGCTGGTGGGCGGTGGCAGGATCTCTCTGTCACTGCCTTCTCCCCCACATCCCTGCTTGCTGCTGGGACACGGTGCCCAACTCTGCCAGCTCCGTCCTGACCGGTGACAACAGCTCCTTGTTTTCTAATTTCACACAAATTCTTGGGTTTTGGCTTGGCAGTGTCCTCCCTCAAAACCCTCGTTTTGCCACTGGTGCCAGCACAGAGTTCTGAGCGAGGAGGAGCAGTTTAGTGATTTCTGCAACTGCAGAACCGCTCGCTCCAAGGAGCAGCTCAGCAAGTGGCGCGCTCGGGGAGGAGGATTTGGAAAAGCATCTCTGGGGACTGCTTTAAGACTTGTCCCCCTGGCTGTGCGAGTGACAGGAGCTGAGCAATTAGAGGAGCAGTATCGATCCAGCCTCGGCAGCGTGTGACGGCTGGCACCGGGCGATTTAATCCCGGTGAAGCCGCGTCCTCGCGTCCTGGACGTGCAGCATCGCTGCCTGCGATCAATAGGCATTTTGTCTGAGGCCAACCCCATTTGAGGAGAACCAGGCAAACCTTCTTCTGTGACAGAAGACTCTTCTAGGGCCTGTGACCTTAATTGAATCGACTCTTTTCGTGTCCTGAAGACAGTCACATCGTCTTGCTGCAGCCATGCTTGGTAAACCACGTGTCCATCCCTGCATGCATGCCACCCTGCTTCTGTCATGGTGAGATTTTGCATCCTGAGGCTAATTTCCAGGTGCTTGGGAAGAGCCCTTGGGTCACCAGGTCTGTTCCTCTGCTGTCTGAGGCCTCGCCTGTGTTCTCTTGAAGGTTCATTGGCAACTGGAGTTTGCAGCTTCCAGGCTCCCACTGTACTTGAGGTGTGAGTGTGCCGCCTCACCTGGCACCTGGCTCTTTGCATCTGGCAAGATCCTCCCGATCTCCTGGGAGATCTCGTAAAATCCAAATCCCCACTCTTGACCCTTTCGGGTATGGAATACTGAATTTGGTAAAGCACTGGGTTCCTGCTGTGTTTGCCGCAGCTGAAATGTGGCTGAGCTGTTGGAGGTCACCTTTCCAGTCCCCGTGGAGCCGGGTGGCCTTCTCTGGTCACGGCACTGCCCTGCGCTCTGGGTTCTGAGCTCATCCGCTATTTTGCCACTGGCGGGGGGGAAAAAAAACCGCGTCTTCAAAGCCCTTTTCCCTTGGGGAAAAGCCAGCTTGGTCAGAAACGTCCGCGCAGAAATGTCATCTGACCCAGCAGCTGGCTCACGCCTCCCCGGGGGTCCTGCGGCGTCCGCTCCCCACGGGCCGGCCCCGGCTTTGGGCTGCCGGAGGAAGCGAGCCCGGCCGCCGGTTTTGGCAAGCTCCGGCCGCTCCCTTCCCCCCGCAGCCTTCACCACCCCCTCCTGCCTCCTCATCTGCCTCTGCCCTTCAGCTGCCGCCGCGCACCCCGCTCGGGGTTTCGGGGTTTCGGGGTTTCGNGCCCGGGGCCGGCCGCTGGCCCGGGGCGCTCGGGGATGGCGGCTCCGTCCTGCGCTTCCTCCCGGCCGCCAGCGCGCAGCAGCCGCGGAGAAGGACGCAGCCACCCTGTCTCCTGTAAGTACCTCTCACTCTTTCCACTGGAGAGTTAAAATTAGCAACTTCTTTTTTTAAGGCAGGCGTCGCTTTAAACCTCGCCAGCCCAACTGGGTTTTCTTTTATTACCCCCCCCTCCCCCGGCTCCTTTCT
>VXBC01002567.1:48026-61967 GCA_013399945.1 Ploceus nigricollis | reverse complement strand
GCTCCTTTCTCTTGATTTGAATTTTTCTTATTATTTTGTTATTATTGTTCAACGTGTGCATGCGCTTTTCTCCCTTTTTATTTCTTTATTTATTTTTCATTTTTTTCCCTCCCTTCTTTTCGTTCCTTCCTATTTTAAACACGGGTGACGCTGCAGTGTCGGTGCGGAGTTTGGAGCCAAATAAACAGCTCGGCACTCCCCCACCCCCGATCGCCTTACAGAGCCCGGGGCCGGAGCCCAGCGCCGAATTTAGACCCTTATCTATTGTCAGCCTCCACGGTCGGCGCTGCTCTGCCAGGGGGGGTTGCCCCGGACCCCCTTGTTGCTCCTGACACAGATCCTCGCTNGACACAGATCCTCGCTGTGAGTTGTTGTTTTTCCCTCTCCTTTGTGTTCGTGGTGAAGCACAGAAGTGCCCTTAAATCAGGACCCGTTGCTTTTTTTTTGTTTTTTTTTTCCCCAGGGCTGGGTGGGCAGGGAGGGAGAGGGGGATCTGAATGATTCTGAATGATGTGGGGCTTCCATGCTGGAGAGAGAGGGAAACTGAGGCACAGAGCGGGGCATGGCTCCCTGATGAGGAATGGGTGAGCTGGGATTTCCTCTTTTAGGAATCAAAACAAACATAGACCAGGAAGGAAGAGGCAGCAGGAACGGGCTCAGATGCAGGATCAGCGCCTATCCCGGGGGATAAACCCCTTTGGGAAGGTTGTGCTCCCTGTGGCAGGGCCGATTTGGGGGCCCGGGGTGCGGGTGGAGGGTGCCGGCGGCGGCGCGGTGCCGCGGCCGGAGCTCCGCCGCGCCAGGACGGGATGGGGCCGGCAGCTGGAAGTGGACGTCCCAGCCCGGATCTGCGAAAGCAAACAGGAAGGCGAATGGGGAGCAGCCGCTGTGTTTACTCAGAGGTTATTTATTGTGGTTCCTCAGAGGTTGGTACTGGGGACTTTTAACACCTTCCTGCTTGGTGCTGGATCCTTTTGGCCAGGGCTGGATGCCCGGCAGGAGCTTGTGGGCACATCGGAGGTGAGCCAGGTCCCAGGCACTGGGTGACAGGCCATGTGTCACACTGGGGCTCTCTGTCCAGTTCCTTCTCCTCCCTTGACTGTTTCCTGAATGTTTATTTTGCTCTAGAGCCCAGCTTGGCCGGGGTGGATGTGGTGGGCATGGATGTAGTGGGGCTGGGACCAGTGCTGAGCTTGGCTCATCCTAGAAAAACCTTTTTCCATTTGATTTTTTCAGGGGTTTTATGCCGTTGCTGGTTTGGGGTAACAGTTAATAATGCTGATAATCTTCATGTCTGTGAAAATGAAGGTGCAGAGCCTGTAGGAAGATCTTTCAGAAGTGCTTTTAGTGTTTCCCTCCCAAGAGGGAGGGAGGGAGGGAGAAGTGTTTCCCTTCCCAGGCATGTGCTGCTCTAGCTCTGATGCTCATGGATCGGGCTGGAGGATAAACTTTGGGTGTGCTTTGGGTTAAACCCCATCCTTTACCCATTGCTGGGGGTGGGTGAGGTGGGTTCTCCCCTCTGCTTGGCTTGGAGGGACGTGTCACAAGGTGGGAACCACTACAAGGTTTCTGCTTTTGGAGCTGAGTGGCTGCCCTCAGTGCTGCCCTAGGCAACAACAGCTGCAGAGCCCTTTCCTCCTCCTCCTCTTTTGGACAAACAACCCATTTGGGCAACTCTTCACTGATACATTTTTACATCCCCATCCTTCAGCAAAAATCATGATCGAAATATTTTCATTTCTTTCCACAAACTCATGCCTTACTTTTTCTCATCTCACCTTTGCATGGGGGAGTATTGACAAAAAACTGTGGTATTTGATTTTCTTCCCCAATATTTTGCTTTTTCCAAGAGGAATTGTGACTGGTGTTTATCTGTGACATTCCTGCACTCACAGTGGCTCTTACCTGCCCTTGGGGTCCATCTCCTCTGTGCTGCAGGAGCATCCCAGTGGCTTTTCTGCCATCCCTCTGGTAATGTGGCTGGGGACCATGACAAGCCCTTGGCCTGGGCTATGGCCATGTGCCAGTCATGCTCTGGCATGGGGTTTTGGAGTGTGCCAGACCCAGGATGTGATAGTGCTTCTGGAAAGTGCCAAATGTTGGCATTTCCCATTGCTCTCCTCCATACTTTGCTGGGATGTCCTTGTGGGCAACATCCACATCCCCAGGGCTGGCCAAAATCATCATCCCTCTGGCATGTGGCTTTTGGTGCAGCCACAGAGGAGGGCTCAGCTGGCTGGGGACTTTTGCCCACCACCTAAATCCCCCTTGCTGAAACACAGAGTTTGGCCTTAAAAAATCCCCTTTTAAGGCAGGATGCTGTTCCTGGAGGATGTGTGCTGGGATGGGCTCTGGATGAATCTGTCTCAGTGGGAGCCATCATCCAGGTCTGTAAGGGGCTGCCATGGGGTCAGCAGACATCATAGCCTCACTGTGGTGGTGCTGGGGAGCAAGAGGACAGGATTTGTGTGCCTGGGACAAGAATGTGTGTCCTGTGAGTGAGCAGCAACAGCTGAGAACCAGCTGTCCTGGTGGATTTGAGCTGCCTGATGAGCTGGGGCTGGATTCTCACCCCTCTGGCTCATTGGCATGTGGGTACAAGCTGTGGCTGAGCTGGGGAGCGGGGTCAGCTCCCAGCCCATGGCAAATCCTTTGTGGCACAGGGGCCATCCCCTGGTCCAGCAGCCCTGAGTCATGCTGGGGATGAGGGACCTTGAACCGGTTTGTGTCACTCCCCAGCCTGACTTTGGCTGCACCCTGGGATGCTCCAGTGGTGCCTGCTTGGGCTCTGGATGGCAGAGTGCTGGTGGTGGCTGGTGTTATTTATGTGCTGGGTTGCAGACACCGTGTTTTCAAGGCAGCACAGGGAAAGAGGAAGTTAAACCCATCTTTGCCATGTGGCATCTTGTCCCAGTTCCTCCTGTTTGCTTAGAGTGAGTTGGGTTTGGGTTCATTGGCAGCCAGACCATGATCTGTGTCTCCTGGTGGGCTTTGGTGGCTCCTCCTCAGCTGTAGATCTTGGGGCCAAGGGACAGGTTCCCATGCCCAGGGCCTTGATCTCTGTTTTTGGTGCTTTTACAGTCCCAGTGCTAGGTTTGGGCCTTTGTTTCCTTTATTAAATGAAATCTTGGTGTCTGGTGGTGAGCTTCCAGCTGTAGTATGGCTCTGAGCACGAGCCTGTGGCTGTGGACCAGAGTGGGTTTTGGGGAATGTGTAAAGATGGGTGGGCATGTCCACCTCTGAGGAGGGCAGATGGCCAGGATGACAATTTTTGTGGCTTTATTTCCAGGCTGGAAGTGCCATGGGCAGGTTGGAGCAGTGATGGTGGAGTGTGAGCACTGGGATGGAGGCAGGAGCGTGGCCAGAATTTTCCATCCATGTCTCCAAGGGACCCTACTAGTGAGCTCTGCTACGGTGTCACCCTCACAGTAATTAGCATTGCCATATCAGTGACAAATTAAAATCTTTTCCTTCTTATCCTTTGACTGGTCAGGTGGAGCTGGTGACCACCATCACCTGCCCAGCAATGAGGGGCTCCTGACCTCACCAGCTCCTTTGCACCCCAGATGAGTGCTGCACCCTGCAGCCCTTGGGGAACCTGGTGCTTCCTTCCCAGGAGCTCAAGACATGTAAACCCTGATGGAGACAATGCAGGAGCAACATCTGCCTCTGCATTGCCTGATTTGGACCTGACAGAAGGGATGGTTGCCTTGGGCATGGATGCAGTCAGCAGTCAGTTCATGCAAATCAAATCAGCAGCCCCGTGACTTTGGGCACCGTGGCTGTTACTCACCAGTGCTTGGAGGTCCAAAACCAACAAAGAAATGATTGTGGGAGGTGGGTTTGAAAGATCTTGGTGGCCCTTGGGAAACGGCTGAGCCTTTGGGAGTGGTGCTGCTGAGGTCCTGCATGGGGAGGGAGGATTGTGCTCAAGGGCTGAGTTTGGGGGTGGCACTGGGGACCTCTGGCCTCTAGGCTGTGCCAGGCTGAGCCCACACTGGGCTTTGGATGCTGGAGGGTCTGCAAAGCTGCTCTGGGGTGCCCTGGGTGGGGATGGGCACAGAGTCACTGAATATTTGTCTGGGCTGGGCATGGAGATGTGCTGGAGATGAGGCTGGGAGAGCTGGGGCTGTTGGGAAGGCTCCAGGAGGCCTTAGAGCCCCTTCTAGTGCCTAAAGGGGCTTCAGGAGAGCTGGAGAGGGGCTTTGGAGCTGGATGGGGAGGGACAAGGGCCTGGAATGACAGGATGAGGGGGAATGGCTTCCCACTGCCAGCAGGCAGGTTTAGATGGGATATTGAGAGGAAATTCTTCCCTGTGAGGGTGGTGAGCCGTGGCACAAGCTGCCCAGAGAAGCTGTGGCTGCCCCATCCCTGGAAGTGTCCAAGGCCAGGTTGGATGGGGCTTGGAGCAACCTGGGTTGGAATGAGTTTTTAAGTTTCCTTCCAATCCAAACCATTCTAGGATTTCATGATTTGTGCCACAGTGTCCTTGGGCAAAGAGTAGTAGGATGTCCCCAGCTGGCTGCTGAGGACAAACCCCCAATATGAGGGGTACCCAGTGTGAGGACATACCCCCAGTCCCCATCCCACAGACACAGGAGGGAAGAGTAGAGTTTCCCCTGGGACAGTTTCACTCTCAGCCATGTCCTGTGGGGCTGCTGTGGGTTTTCATTGCTCTCACAGATGGCCTGGAGCAGCAGTTGGGTCTGATGGAATTCCCCCTGGTAAAACCCACCAGGAGGAGAGAGAGTTGTCCCCTCTGCTACTGGAGGAAATCCCGTCCCCTTCATGGAGAGCCCCTAAATTCCCAGCAGGGAGGGCGTTGCCCTGATGCTGCTGAGCTGCCTCTGGGAGCCCCATTGGGTCCCAGTGCTGAGATCCTGCCCCATGTGCTGGAGTTGAAGGCAGTGATTGTCCCCCTTGGGCGTGTTGTGTTTTGGGACACACAAATCACCAATGTCCTTGGTGGGCACAGTGGTGATGGTGACCCACAGTGAGGGTACTGGCAGCAGGGCTGGACTGAGGGATGGGTGCACCCTCAGGGTGGGGGTGCCAAGGAGAGTGGGAGGTAATTTTAGGGTGCTGCTGTATGGTTCATTGAGAGAGAAAAGCCCTCAGAGTGAGACATTGCTGCCATTTGAGGCTTCTCCTGGGCTCAGATCCCCCCACCCCAGAGTGGAGGCAGCTCCGTGGGGAGCAGAACTGGATAGCCCCAAAAACTGTAGCCATGTCCATCCCTTCCATGCCTCCCCTTTCCTCCCTGTGGCCTCAGCACCAGCCAAAGTCCTCAGTGTGGGGCTGGTTTGGGGTGGAGAGCTGCTCCTGCTCCCCACCAGTGCGGGGTCGGCTGTGACAGATCCTGATCTGCCGAGTGCAGGATCCGACCCCGAATTCATCTCCCTCTCCTTCTCTCTCTTTTTTTTTAATGAGTCAACCTCTCATCTGTCATATTAAACCTCCTCATTACCAGGTATCTAAATTTTGCTCTGACAATAGTGACAGGGGAAGCTGAGATCTCATTGCCACGGCGCGGGGCTCCGGGGAGCTGGCAGGTGGTTATTTCATGCCCTGCAGGGAGCCGTGGGGGTGGGCAAGGGAGCTGGATAATGGGCTCTTGCTTCCCATCATTTAGAAAACCCTACTTAGTGCAGAGGGAAAAATTACCCCCAGTCTGTGACTCTGGAGCTGGTGATAGATAGAGAACGTGGGGGAAGGGGAGCAGCTTTGGGGGTCTGGCTGCTCCTCCCTGGGCATGGAGGATTGGGATGAGATGCTTGGGGATGGAGGGTAAATGGGGATGAAGGGTGGGTGAGGATGAAAGGTGGAAGGAGATGAGGGTGGCTGGGAGTGAGGATAGATGGGGCTGGAGGATGGATGGGGATGGAGGTGGCACAGGGCTGCCCTGTGCAAGCAGTTGGTACCGCTGGGGAAGGGGATGCTGTGTGCATGTTGGGGAGCCCCTGGGGCATGCAGGGTTCCCACCCTGGATATGCACATCTGAGGAAGCTGCTGAGCCACCTGGGAGAACACAGTCAGGCTCAGGGTGGTGGGTGACCTCTGCTGTGAGGATGCCACCACCAAGGTCACTGCTCAAGGTCATGAGGCTTAATCTGGCAGCTGCATCAGCCTTTGGTTGCTGTTCTCAGGGTGCTCTGAAGGTCACTTTAGCAGGGGACTGTCCAAACCCTCCTGTTTAAGCCCTGCAGCAACTTGTCCCTGCTGGTCCCTTCCTGTAGCATCTCCAGGAGAGAGGACCAGCTGCCTCTCTGGGAAGGTGTGAGGGGCTACAAGTCCCTGCTTGTCCTGGTCCTGTCAGCTTTTCCTTCCTGAAACTCTTTCCTTACCTTGGGTGAGGGTTCCCTGCCTGGCTTTTGGACAGCACCAAGCAGGGCTGTGGGTTTGCCTGGAGCTCCTGCCCAGCTTCCTTTCCTGTGTCCCCTCCATCCTCTGCTGTCTTTGGCCATGCTGGCAGTGCAGAGAAGGTCACTGGCTGTCCCTGCTGTCACCCTGCCTCTGCAGAGCACATCCCCAGTGTGAGATGTGCTGGATGTTCAGTGGTGCTGGATGTGCTGGCATCCCTGGCTGCATGTGGTGTGGGATGAAACTGTGATCTGGGGTGTAGGGGACCAGGGTTCCTGTTTTGGGTGCTGCCTCCAGTTCTTGTGCTGATGTTGGGACTGTCATCCTCTCTTGAGGGTGTGTTGACTGACTCCACACTGGCACACAAAATGCGGGGGAAGAGAAGATCAACCCCAGTTTAATAATTTCCCCTAAATCCTTTCTTTTACCCACCCTTGCACAGCAAACACCAGTTCTCCAGCCTTGTGTCAGTGCTTTCCCTCAGCCTCTGCCTGGCTTGGCACGATGTGAGGTTTTGTTACAGCTCAGCAGAGCTGGTTGCACGGTTGGCATCTGCTTTTCTTCAGAGAGTGCCTGAATCTGGGTCAGGAATATATGTGTCTCTCTCAAATTCCTTGGGGGCCTGACTGAATCTAGCCTCACTCCTGCTCCCCTGAGCTACCTGCAGCTGGCAGGATTGATTCCCTCCTGCAGGCAGGAGGAACTGAGGGCTGATTTGGCTGCCCATCCCAGGGAAATCAGAGCCCTGACATGGGTGTCAGCTGTGCTGGAGGGATGGCAGCTCAGCACTGGGTTGGCACCTGCCTGGTGAGTGGGATTTGGCCCCGGGCAGGGTCCAGCAGCTGCGTTTCTGAGCAGGAGGTTTGCTCTGGAGCCACGTTTCGGCCGCCTTCCTCTCCCCTCCCCCTGCCTGCATCTGGAGGTTCGACACAGGAACCCAGATAGCATCATCCTGAAACCAGAATAGAAGCTTTGGAGGAGACTTGAGCATGTTTGTGTGGTTTTTATCTCGGTTTGGAGATAAAGAGGTGCTAAACAATGCTAAGCTGGCGAGTTGGAGTCCCTCACGGTGCGTGCAGTGGGGCTGGGGACTCGCTGGGCACCTGCCCAGGGATGTCCCCTGGGTGCTGCATCCCTCCTGGGTGCCACATTCCCCTGCCAGCACTGCCCCCATCCCACAGCAAAGCAGGGGTGGTAGCCAGCACCGTGCCAGTGGCTTTGCCAGAGAGGAAGAGCAACGTTAACATGAATACTGGCTGTGTGTTTTAGGGAAGGGGGCTTTGCAAAGGAGAAGGAAGTCAGTCCTGCTGATCCAGAAACCACCCAGAAGGAAACTAAAAGTCCTTGGTGTCAGCATGGAGGATATGTTGAAAAAACAACAATTAACTCACAAGAGGCAGCAAGAAAGGAAACAGGAAGGCAAGAACTGCAGTTAGACAGGAGGGTTCAAGAGGTGACTTGAGCTAAATCCATGTCCTTAAGGGATGGGATCCAGCCCTGGTCATGGGTGGGGAAGCAATTTGCTCTTTGTCAGTGCAGGACTTGGTATCCTCAAGGTGAGGCTCGCAGACCTCAGCTGCTGCAGTTGCTCTTTATTTGCAGCTGCTTTTGCAGCTCTTTGCAGCAGGTGGAGGGTCACAGCTGGGCTGGGGGCTGCTGGGGCAGTGTGGCCACCTCACCTCTCCACGCAGCTGCTGCTGGTGGTGAAAGCTGCAGCTTTGTGCCGGGAGCGATGCAGCAGAGCGAGGGGCTGCTCCTGCCACCTTCACAGCTTCACTGCCACCTCGAGAGCATCACTGCTTCCTCCCTCCCTCCCTTGGCACATTCCCCCACCCCTCACGGGCAGTGAAGGGCTCAGCAGAGGCTCGGTGTGGTGGGTGTGATCCATTTCCCATTGCAGGCCGAGCTCAGGGGCTGGTTTGCAGCACAGCAGCATTTCCTCACCTGGGCTCTCCTGTGGTGAGGGGACAGACAGGATGAGTTGTTGGTGGACAAGAAGATGGACATGACCCAGCTATCAGTGCTGGCAGGTTATGAGGGGCCAGGATTGTGCCCCTCTGCCCCACTCTGGTGAGACAGCCCTGTGGTGATGCCTCCAGCTCTGGGGTTCCCAGAGTAGGAAGAACACAAATCTCCTGGAGTGAGTCCAGGGGAGACCATGGAGCTGCTCTGAGGGCTGGATCCCCTCTGCTCTGGAGACAGGCTGGGAGAGCTGGGGCTGTTCTGCCTGCAGGGGAGTCTGGGGAGACCTTGGAGCTCCTCCAGTGTGAAAAGGCTCCAGGAGAGCTAGAGCTAGAGAAGGACTTTGGACAAGGACCTGGAGTGATGGAGCAAGCAGGGTTAGATGGGGTACTGGGAAGAAATTTTTCCCTGTGAATGTGTGACAGAGAGGAGGGATGGGATGAGCTTTAAGAATCTGTCCAATCCAGATCATTCTACAGTTCTGTAACACCTTGTACCCCACATGCTCACTGGTTGTGTGCTGAAGCTCCCTTGCAATGACCTTTTTTCCCCACAGAGAAGCTGCAAGACTGGGACATACTATTGCTGTCATTTCTGTATGTGGATAAACGTGACACCCCCCAAAAGGTGCTGGGGCTTGGGTCCATGAATTCAGTCATGTCAAAGAAATTTTTCCTTGGGGGTGGGTAGTGGCAGGGAGGACCCTCCCTTTACTCTCAGCCTTGACTTGGTGGAGCCTGTTAAGGAAAAACACATCTTGGGGATGTGCACGTTCTGCAGATCTTGGGTAAAAGATGGGTTGGTCCCACAGCAAGAGCATTGGGTGCCTGGGGGGAGCAGTTGCTGGGTTGAGCTGTGGTCTGCCATGCCTGTCACCTGCATTTCTCCCTTCAAACTGGGACTTTCTGTGCCTCTGTATCTTCACAAGGCAGCATTTTTCTTCTTTTCCCAACCTCCAAATATCCTCTGAAGCTCCTTTCGCAGGTTTCCTTGCAGCCAAGGATGTCCCCATTGCACCAGACCTGTTTTGGGGATGGAGATCAGGAAAATGTCCCTTGAACTGGTCAAACCCATCCCAATTCTGCCTCACTGGTGTCACTGGCTCTGCTGTGTGTTCCTGCACAGGCATGAGTGGACTGGGGAGCCACATGCTGGGAAAAGCAAAGAGCTCCAAAGGAAAATACATTTTTGGAAAGGATGCATTTATTTACCTTTATTTATCTTCCTAAAGCTTTCAGATTAATCTTTTTGATCTTCCCTCTGCAGCTGCGTGGCCAAGGTTTGGTTTCTTTCAGCGTTGCAAGGCGGGTGTTAAGGAAGGGCAGCTGAATTCCTTTGCTCTGGAGAGGTGTGTCGAGCTAACTTTAGTAAGGAGCAACTAAAAAGGGATGCAATAAAAGTATATTAAAAATAGCAAATGGCTGTAGAAAGTGGATGTGAGGTTCCCAGTGTCCTCCCAGTGCTGAGAGGAACGTGGGGCTGTTCAGTAGGAATGGAAAAGTGACAAGTTCTGGAGCAGTGCAGAGCACCCCGCTGCTTGTGCAAAGCAAAGGTGAAACCACTTAGAAGTAGGTGAAATAGATCAGAAGTTTGTACAGTAGATAAAAAAAAAAATCCAGAAATAAAGACTTGAAAGAGATATCAGCTCCTCTGTGTCCTCAGCTCTCGGAGCTGGGGATTCAGCCCCCCAGATTCCTTGTTTTGTAAAAACATCTCCCAGCTGAGATTCCTCTGCGCTTTTTCTTTCTTCCCCCATTTGCAAAATGCTAACTCTGCTCTCTCGCCTGTCTCTCCAATTTGGAGCAATTTACTGGGAGCCGGGGATGAATTACTCAGCACAGAGTTAACCAGCACCTGCTCGGAGTTAATTGGCATGTGTGCTAATTGCCGTGATAGTCACACTTGTGCGAGCGGAGCGCGGGGAGGGGGAAGCGGGCGCTGGCGGCTGCCTCCATCCCAGAGCTTCTCCCTGCCTCCCCGGCAATGCTGAATTCCCTGATCCTGGTTGAGATTCCTGGGAGTGGAAGAGGGTCAGGGTGGCTTTTTCCAGTGGATTTGCAGGTCCCTTTCCACGCCCTTGGACGCTCCTTGTCAGGGTGTAGGAGCTGGGATGCTTGGCGGTTTCCTTGGAAAGCGAGGCTCAGGAGAAAGAAAGAAGCTGCTGTCTGAGAAGGAGGAGATGATGATTTAATGAGTGGGGTTATTGTATATAAAATCATTTGAGACCCTGAAAGTTAGAAGTTATTTAGGAGCTCAGCTCCCTGTAGCAGTCCTGTGCTCTGGGTGCTTGGCTGTGCACAGTTCAGGTGCTTAAATTCCACCTGAGCACGGAGGAGGGTCCTGGGTGATCTTGGTGCCTCAGGCTGGGCAGTCAGGGAGCCAAAGCAATTTGGAGGTGAAGGAAAGGGAGCTCCAGGGACAGAGGGGATCCTCCTGGGTTGGGGCTGAGCCTCAGCAGCAGTGCCAGCAGGAGGGACAGGAGAGATGAGGGTGGCTCTCCAGGTTTCTTGCTCTTCCAGCTGCTGTTCAGAAACTCGAGCCAGTGGTCGGACTTTCTGAAACAGCCACCTGGGCAGGAAACGTGAAAATACCTGGGTTTAAAAATACAGTGGGGAAAAAACCCAACCTAAAAGCAAATAAACTCACTCCAAAACCCCAATTCCATGAAGAGAAAAGGGAGGGGTTTGAAACCCCCTGTCAGGTGCATTTGGAGGGCAGCAAACATGCTGTGCTCTTCTCCATCCCTCCTCTTCACCCCATCCAAGGGCTGCCCTCCCCATGGGGTGTTTTCCTTCTCATGCAGGGTATAAGGGTCAAGAACATCACATGGCAGCTCCTTTTCTCCCCATGATGATGAACAAAAACCTGTTAAGTCGCCTTTTTCCTGTGGAAAACTTGATCCAGCAGCATGAGCAAACCCTGAGGCTAGGACCATGGTCCCCATCCAGCCGAGGTGCTGAGGATGCAGAGTGGGAATTCAGAGCAGCAGGAGGAACCTGGTTTGATGGTTGAAAAAGGGGATTTGGTTTGAAACATTTGGGGTGTGCTTGTGGCCTGGGGAGAGGAATGTGGTTTGAATCCCACTGCTCCCATGCAAGAAACACCAGCTCATGTGGAGCTGAGGCAGGGATGAGCAGCACTGGGGATTTTTCCTCATCCCTACAAACATCCCATCTCTTTGAGCACTGTGCAGCTTTTGGCTGCCATAGCATGCTGTGAACAAGTCCCACAACGAAACTGTGTTAAAATATGTTTCCTTTCACTCAGCTGAAGTTTACTGCCTGTTGTTCTCCAGTGTTTATTGTTGCTTCTGGAGAGTTCCTCTCTGGTTTGGACAGTAAATCTGCTGTCTTTCAGAGGGTTTCTCTTGTCCAAGAGCTGCAGCACACGGAAAGAATTAGCATCTTGCCCTGTGTCTGGTTGAGGAGCTGTTGCTACTTTGTGCTGCTGCTGGTGGTTTTGAAGATGCTGAAGGTGAATATTTTTCAGCCAGTTTAGAGAAGTGGCAGCTCTGAAGGGAAAAGCAGCAAAGCAAACCCGACAAAAAGTTCCTCCTCTTCCAAAGTTTCTTTGTGTGTGCAAAATCCTCGCCTTGGTTCCGAGCTTTTGGGCTGTGGGTTCTCTCCTGGGTGGGCTCACAGTGAGGGAAATACTCCAGGTGGATGAAATAAAAATCCTCATTTTCCTTTTGGCCCTTCCTGTATCACTGACCTTTGAGGGATGCTCACATGGTGTGAGCTGGAGCAGTGATGCTCTGAAAATGGTGATGCTCTGAAAATGGTGATGCTGTGCAGCTGCTGATACCCCAGAACTGGTGATGCTCTGAAAATGGTGATGCTCTGGAACTGGTGATGCTCTGGGACCTGTCTTTTTGGGGCTTCCCACGGTGGGATGGGGAGCAGCAGCCAAAGGATATGCCTCTGGCACTGGCTCAGTGTTCCCCATGCTGACAGTGCTCCTCACAGCTGGATGGTTGCTCCTATTTGCTGCTGAGAAGGAAACATGCACCTATTTTGGTAAATAATGTCTCAAGTATTAAATGCCATCCCTGTATGGTCTGTCCTTGCAAAGAGTCTTACTGGTGGGATTTATGTGTAAAAAAACCCAAGTTTTGCTGCCCTTTGTCTCTCTGGTCTTCTTCCTGGCCTCCCCATACCTCATCCTCCCTGGAGGGCAAATTGTGGATGTCAGGATGGGGAAAAGACTCCCTGTTCTCCTCGGGGCTCCTTCAGCTTGCACTGAAACCACAGAACATGATGCACGATGAATAACTTTACCCCAAAAAAAAAGCAGAGAAAAAGATGAAGTGACTCACATGACTCAGTGAACCCCAAAAATGAGTGTGGGACTGAGACCATGAGGGCTTGTTTGTTGGAGCATGGTCTGATGAGGGGGTGAAGGATGGGGCCATGGTCTTAAGCAGGGTCTGGGGGTGCTCTGGGGTGGGAGAGGAGCAGGAGGAGCTTGGTTGGGTTGGCTGTGGCTGCTGCTTTGAATTTGGGAGAAAAAGCTTTTGGGTTTTTTTAATGCTTTTTGTGACAAGACCGAGGGCTGGGGACTGCCAAGTTGAGGCAGATAGGAAGCTATTTTGGGACTGGCTTTTCCCTTTGCCTAGGTCTTGGCACAGGGCACCTTGCCTTAAATGCAATGTTATCACTGCTGTTATCCAGCTGGTGAGAGAGGGAGCAGGGAGAAAGATACCTGTGGAAAATGAACTGGCTGAAGTTCCCTCTTTGTCCCCTGGCTGCAGTGCAGCACGTGCTGGGAAACGGCGTGAGATGGGCTGGGGGGCTGTGCCAGGAGGTGCCCTGGTACATCTGGATGCAGCCTCTGGTGCTGGGGGATGCAGATTACCGTGGGGAGGCTGCAGAAGGAGCCCCTGGGACCTGCAGGGGAGAGTTTTGGGCACAAGATAACCCTGAGTTAATTGCACACCCTAGATCCATGGAAGCACCCGGTGTCCAGCTGTGGCTGAGCCCAGTGGAAGGCCAGGCTGCCTCAGCTGCCTTCAGAGTCCTCCTTCCCCATAAGAATTAGGTTTCTGTGCCTGGTTACAAGGTTTCTTTCAAGTAATCAAATAAAGACATTTTAAAATTCCAAACTGGAGATTAGTGCAGAAACTGGAGACGGATTTAAATTGCCCGAGCTAATCACCAGCCACTCGACTGCTTATGACTTTATTAAGAGAAAAAAAAAAAAGAAGAAGTCTGGAGTGTCACGGAGGAATAGTGATTCATGGGCTCACTGCTGCCATCTCCTCCTCGCAGTGCCCGGCCCACACGTGTCCTGTGGCTCCAAGGCTCCATCCTTGGCCTTCTTTGAGACCACTTTGGATAAATCCCTCTGCAGCTCTGCTGGCCTCAGAGCTGGGGGGGAGAAAGAACCAGAGCCCACCCTGGCCTTGGGGGTGGGATGTGGCTGGTGGTAGGAGGATGATGCTGGTGGGGTGTTGGGTCCTGGATGGGGTTTGGGAACAGAGAGTCACTGCTGTCTCTCTCCCTGTGCAGGTTTCTGAGCAGCTGCTGCCGTCTCAGCCCCACTGGATCTGGCCGCGCACGAGGGTACCATGAACTGAGCACGGAGCCGCGCAGAACTCTTTTTTTTTTTTTTTTTTTTTGG
>VXBC01002567.1:36279-48010 GCA_013399945.1 Ploceus nigricollis | reverse complement strand
GCTTTTTTTGGGTTTGTTTTCCCCCCCACCCCATTAAACACTCTTTAATGAGAGCGTTTTAAAGCGGGGTTGCTCCTCCCCTCCCCTGAGCCGAAGTCGCGCCGGGTGCGGTGAGGATTTCCGGAGAAGATGGGGAGAAAAAAGATCCAGATCCAGCGGATCACGGACGAGCGCAATCGGCAGGTCAGTGCTGTCTCTGCCCCGCTCCCTCACCTCACCCTCCGTCCCTTGGGGGTTTTAAATGACCCAATTCCATCCCATTTTGGGCCACCAGTGCTGTGTTTTTCCCAATCCATAAAATAAGAGGAGACTTAGGCTGGATCCAGGACCAGGCAAACGTTGAGCTGCCCCCATCCAGGCGTTGCTCCTCGCCTTGGAGCTCCTTGAGCCCTTTCCATGTAAGTGCTTTTCCAGAAGAAAGTATCTTCTCCACTTGGTTAGTTCCCCCCTTTTTTTTAATTTTTATTTTTGTCTTGCAGAAAATATATTTCAGTTGACATTTTCCATGTGGTTTTTCCAATAAAAAACAGCCACAACAAGTATCCATTTTGCTGAACGCAAACAACTCAAATTATTCCTTTTTTTTTTCCTCAATTGTAGACTTAAATGACTCCAGGGCTTTTTTCCTTGGGCTCTCTTGAAGCCAAGCCCAAGACACGCATGTGCATGTGTGTAGGAATGTGTTCATGTATCTCAGAGGAAAAACAAAAACCAACAGATTTTTCCCAAATTTCCATGTTCCTTAAACTGGAGCGGTGGAGCAGCAGCACTTTGCCAGCCCAGGTTTGCTCTGGGGTGACTTTGTCCATGTATTTCCCATTACCACAAGACTTCCAGGCAGGTCCCTTTGCTTTCTGTGCTCCTGGAGTTTGGCTCAGCAGATCCAAGTCTCTGCCTTTAGTCCAGCCACTGCTGCACCCCAGCATGACCTGCCACACTTCTTTCCTGCCACTTTCACCCCAGAAAAACAGAAAAAAAACAGTAAAAAAGCATGTGGATATATTCCTAATCCTTAAAGAGTGTCAAAGGACAGAACTGGATGAACCACTTTATGCTCCACAGCAAAACAATAGGAAATGGCAGATTTTCCTCATTACAGCTTCACTTGGTGGTGGGGGCTGGGGTGGGCATCAGATAATTTCTCCTGATGTCCCAGTTGCTCCTGGGGCTGTTTATATCCATCATGAGGAGCAAACAGGGCTTTAGGGGTTATTGAAGGATCTGGAGTTTATTTTATGGGGTGCAGATGGAAGAAAAAAAACTGTGGTGACTGGAGCCTTGCTGGAAATTCAGACAAATGGAAAATAATGGGTATTGCTGGAGGGGCATGGCTGGATAGACCTTCAGGAAAGGAAGGAGGCACTTCTCTGCAGGGGCAGCAGCTGAGTGATGGGACTGTTTCTGAGGGATGAGCTCTTCAGCCCTGGCTGGAGATAAAGACCCTTGCTGAGGTCTCACAGCGTGTTGGGTGGGATTTGGCAGCAGGAGTTGCTTTGCATGGCTGGGTGTGATGGCTTTAGTGCATCTCTGATGTCAGGTGTCCCCAAAACCCAGTTCCCTGGGCTGGGGGACACTGATTTTCCCTGGCTGGGCTGCTTCTTCCAAAACCCAGCACAGGAGCATTGCTCTCCAAGCCAGTGCAGCACATCTTGCTTTGCTTCCCAGAACCCAGCCCGATCAAATTGGGTGTCAGCAAAGCAGCAGCTGTTTAACTGGTCACCAGCACAGCTTTGCAATCAATTTTTACTGCTCCTTGTCTTTGGGAAAGAAGGATATACCAGGGAAAAAAGGATATACCAGGAAGATGGGGCATTTCATGAAAAAGGACTGCTCCAGGCAGTGGGATCTGCTTGTAAAGAGGGTGAGAACCCTCCTCCTCCACACTCCTGGTCCATGCTGTACTTGTGCAATGCCAGCATCCACTCCCCAGAGTCAGATGTGTCCCATCTTGCTTTATCTCATAGAATCATGGAATTATTTGGGTTGGAAGGGATCTTACAAGTCCATCTTGTCCCACCTCTTTGCCATGGGCAGGGACACCTTCCACTATCCCAGGTTGCTCCAAAGCCTGTCCAACCTGGCCTTGGACACTTCCAGGGATGGGGCAACCTGTGCCAGGGCCTCACCACCCTCACAGGAAAAATTTCCTTCTAATATCCCATCTAAATCTCCCCTTTTTCAGTTTGAAGCTATGCCCCTTGTCCCATCACTATCTGCCCATGTAAAAAGTCCCTCTCTGTCTGTTTGATAGTGCTGGAAGGCTGCAGTGAGGTCTCCCCAGAGCCACCTCTGGCTTTTTTTCACTCTCCTTCCCTCCCTCTCCTGCTGTTGCTGTGGATCAGTGATGAGGAGCTGATGCTGTGGCTGCAGGCTGTCAGCTAAACTGGCTTAAAAACCCAGGCTGGGAGCATCCTCAGCCCACCCCTGCCCCCATGGCAGCCCTCCCCCTGCTCCAGCTGGGGGCAGGGGGCATGGTCAGCTCTGCTGAGCTGCTGGAATGTGGGGCTGGCTGCCCCAGCTGTGCCAGGCACCATCCTTGGCATGCCCAGGTGGCTGTGACAGCACCTGGAGAGGTGAGGAGTGGGAATAGTGCAGGGATGCCCTGGAGAATGAGGGATTCACCAGTGGTGGTGCAAGGAGATGGAGGCAGGGCTGCTTTCCACACCTGTGTTTCCATTCATGCTGCCAAGCTCATCCTGAGCAGGGGCTTGGGGCTGCTGAGGCTCAACAGGGGCTCCTCCAGAGCCTTTGGTGTGAGGTGAGGCTCTTCCCCAGCATCATCTGATCCTGCTCGTGTCCCAGGTTCTGCCTTCCATGGGGGCATGAACCACGAGCCCACGTGAGGCTCCAGCAGGATGTGGAGCTGCTGGAGTGGGACCAGAGGGGGCCATGGAGATGCTCTGAGGGCTGGAGCACCTCTGCTCAGGAGTCAGGCTGGCAGAGGTGGGGGTGTTCAGCCTGGAGGAGGCTCCATGGAGATCTAAAGGGGCTCCAGGACCTGGACAAGAACCTGGACAAGGACCTGGACAAGGACCAGGGGGAATGGAGATCTAAAGGGGCTCCAGGACCTGGACAAGGACCTGGACAAGGACCTGGACAAGGACCAGGGGGAATGGAGATCTAAAGGGGCTCCAGGACCTGGACAAGGACCTGGACAAGGACCTGGACAAGGACCAGGGGGAATGGAGATCTAAAGGGGCTCCAGGACCTGGACAAGGACCTGGACAAGGACCTGGACAAGGACCAGGGGGAATGGAGATCTAAAGGGGCTCCAGGACCTGGACAAGGACCTGGACAAGGACCTGGACAAGGACCAGGGGGAATGGAGATCTAAAGGGGCTCCAGGACCTGGACAAGGACCTGGACAAGGACCTGGACAAGGACCAGGGGGAATGGAGATCTAAAGGGGCTCCAGGACCTGGACAAGGACCTGGACAAGGACCTGGACAAGGACCAGGGGGAATGGAGATCTAAAGGGGCTCCAGGACCTGGACAAGGACCTGGACAAGGACCTGGACAAGGACCAGGGGGAATGGAGATCTAAAGGGGCTCCAGGACCTGGACAAGGACCTGGACAAGGACCTGGACAAGGACCAGGGGGAATGGAGATCTAAAGGGGCTCCAGGACCTGGACAAGGACCTGGACAAGGACCTGGACAAGGACCTGGAGTGACAGGACAGAAGGGGAATAGTTTTAAACTGAAAAGAGGGAGATTTAGGTTGGATATTAGGAGAAAATTCTTCCCTGTGAGGGTGGTGAGCCCCTGGCACAGGTTTCCTAGAGCAGCTGTGGCTGCCCCATCCCTGGAAGTGTCCAAGGCCAGGTTGGGCAGGGCTTGGAGCAACCTGGGATGGTGGAAGGTGCTCCTGCCCATGGCAGGGGGGTGGGACAAGGTGAGCTTTTAGATCCCTTCCAACCCAAAGCAGTGTGTGATTCTGTGAATTACAGCAGCAGCCAAAACCAGGGGAGGAGAGCAAGTAAGAGTCACTAATGTCATTAGAGGAATTACTGGAGAGGATTTGCCACAACAGATCAGGCCATCAGTCCTTCAGGGCCAGGCCACTGACTCTGGCAACTGCCAATATGGTTTACATCAGGGGAAAGGCAAAAAATCCCCTGCTAGTGTGGGGCAGTAATTCCTTCCTGACCCCTTTGGTGATCGGCTTAGGCCCTGAAGCATGAGATTTGATTACCCTCTTAGACTTACAAGGTTAATTCTTCTAGATGAGGCTCATGCACAGCGTCAGGGAAGGTTTGAGGTTTCTGTCCCAGGTCATGAGTGGATGAACAAAGCCCTGTTAGGTGATGCTTTTGAGTGATGTGGTGGCTAAATGGCACATCCTTGCTTTTCTCTGCAAGGTGCAGGGATGCTCTTGGGCCCTGTCTGCAGAGGGGATATCCCCTCATCTCTAGAGGGGTAATTTGGTGTTTTGTGTTCTACTGAGCTCTGCCCACGTTGCTGGTTGATTTGGGGAAGATGACCCCACACTCTTCACTGCTCAAGGGCAGAACCCAAACCATCTTTGTCACTGGTCTTCAAGGCCAAGAGCTGCCCCATTTTTTGGACCCCACATCTTGGCCTCACCCCATTGCTTCCAGTCTTGGTGGCTGAGCCCATCATGGTGCCCGTTTTAGTGTGTTTTGGCCAAGTGTCCCCAGCACTGGTGGCTGCAGGAACAACCCTGGGCTGCTTGTTCAGGTGGAGACACCACGTGTTTTCCTCCCAGGGGCTCCTTGAGCTGCATGAAGGGTCAGTCAGAGCCTGGAGGCCACTCTGGCAGGGACAGTGAGACAAGTCCTGCTGGGGAAGGGGGCAGAGAGACAGGTTTTGGTTTTAGAGCCTGTCCTGCCCTGGCTGCAGGAGCAGAACTGCAGCTGGGTCCCACCCGGAGTCAGTGCACTGCCTGGGCTTGGGAGCTGCCCACCAGCAGAGCTTTTGGGTGGCTGAGAAGTCCAGAATGCTGCTGGGGAGAGGGGGAGTCATTGGTGACACAGGGAGCTGGTCCTCAAGTGATTTAATTTGCAGCAGAGTGCACTGCTGGCAGTGTGAGTGGCCAGAGCCGGCGCACGTGGCGGCCACAGCAGCACAGGCCACCAGCCCTGCACTTTCCAGAGGCTGAGGCGATTAGAGCTGAATCTCATTACTGCTTAATTATCTCTGGGAGATGGCGGGGAGGGGCAGCAGCTCCCCTTGCCAAGTGTGCCCAGAGCTGCCCCTGCCCTGCCCTTCTGCCACACGTGGGGACACGGTTTTGTCTCGAGGGGTGCAGGACCCTGAGGGAGCATTCTGGGTGCTGCTGGTAGCTCCACGTTGAGCTCTTTGGACTGTGGCTGTGATGCCACTGACAGGCTGAGCAAAGGCAGCAGCCTCATTCACTCTCCTCACTCAGCTCTGCAAATTAAAGCTGCTCAGTTGCAGAATTGATGCTGTGGTGGAGGCCCAGAGTGCAGAGGGAGCAGGTCTTGGCAGCCAAGGGCATCTCAGCTCATCTCCAGCCCTTCCCCTGGAGGCTGCTTTGCCCCCAGAGCAATGCTTAGCACACAGCCATGACCTCCTGCCTCTTATTTTCTTTTTCTGCTTTTTATTTGCTGAGAGGGCACTGGCCAAGCGTCGCGCCTTCCCTGTCAGCGTGCCTCGTGTTCTGGGGGTGGGGGACCCTCAGCAGCTGTCTGCACTGCAGCCGGGACAGGGAGCCCCAAACCAGCTCCCTCTCCACCAGCTGGGTCCTGTTAGGAGTGTGGTGGTGAGAGCTGAGCGTGGGCTGGGAATCTCAGCCCAGCGTCTGCCCGGCAGCTGGAGCTGCTGTTGGAGCCAGCACCCAGCCCCAGTCCTGGCCCCAGCCCCCAGCCAGCTCTCCAGGATCAGTCCTGCCTCGTCAGCTCTGCTTCCAGCTCAAGGCAGGGCGGGCTGGGGAGGCAGGGGACCCCAGCTGGGCAGGCAAGGAAGAAAAACACCCCAGTGAGGTTACACAAAGGGACAGCGAGATGAAAGCGGCACAGGGGGGCTCGTGGTGCCCTTGGGGGAGCATAGCCTAGTGGGATAAATGGGGGCTGGTGAGCAGGAGAGTGTGTCAGGGGTGAGGTGGGCACCCCTGGGTGGTTTTGGGGTGCTGAGCCCCAGCTCTGTGGCCCCCAGGGTTGGGCACTCAGAGTGCAGCTGCAGCAAGCGAGGACAAGATCTCCATCGCTTGAATATTCCACTTAAAAACCCGCAGCCCCCGGACAGATGGCAGCTCTGCTGGGGATTTTGCTGAAATTTATTTTCTCTTGATTTGGCAATATGTGATTTCCAACGCTGATAATCATCTTTGTGCTTGTGAAGTGTCTGCCTTTGGAGGATCCCAAAATAGGCAGCAATATGAACCGTTTGGAAGAGGGAGGCGGGAGAGGAGAGCTTGGGGTTGGGTCCAGTTGGGGAAACTGAGACAGAATATTCCTTCTGCACTCCCTTTCCTTTTGCTCTTCCTCCAGTGGTCATTCCATTTTTCTCAGGGAGCTGTTGGGTCTGTGGCAGCAGGGACACAGCTTCTCACCGTGGCTGTCCTTGCTTTCAGGTGACCTTCACCAAGCGCAAGTTCGGCTTGATGAAGAAAGCCTACGAGCTGAGTGTCCTGTGTGACTGTGAGATCGCCCTCATCATCTTCAACCACTCCAACAAGCTGTTCCAGTATGCCAGCACCGACATGGACAAGGTGCTGCTCAAGTACACCGAGTACAACGAGCCCCACGAGAGCAGGACCAACGCAGACATCATCGAGGTGAGGCCGCCCTTCTGCTCCTCAGCTTTGCCACTGTGGTGGAGCCAGGGCTCAGTCTGGTACCACACTGGCTGCAGGAGGTTGTGCAGGGTGGGGATGGAGCAAGCAGATCTCCCACACTCAGTGCCAGATATGGATTTTGTGTGGTTTTGGTTCAGCCTACAGAAATACTCTGTTCTGGGTAGTAGAGTTGAAGCTGTCTCCAGTTGTGTGTTTGATCTACTGCTTTGAAACTTGAGGTGCAGGTTTGCTCTGTGGGACCCCCCCTGTGGAATCCAGGCAAACCACGAGATGGATTTGGAGGCAGCTCCTGGGGCTACTGCTGGAGTGCCTGGTGCAAGTGGTGGCATTGTTCTGAAGTGCCTGGTACAGCTGGTCACATTGCCCCCACCTGGTATTCAGACGGGCACAGTGGGGTTGTGGGAGGGCAGCAGTGGCCAAATTGCAGGGGAATTCAGGTGAGATGGACCAGGTAGGATGGTCCAGTGCCTGCTCCAAGCATGGCCAAGCTCATGGGTTGGTGGGTTTGCTCAAGGCTTGTCTGGCTGTGTTTTGGGGGTCTCCAGGGTTGGCCCAACCACACTGAGTCTGACCCATCCCCAGCACTTCCGCTGGCACCATGCCCAAACTGTGCTCACTTCAAGGCTGCTCTCCTCCAGCCTGCTGGCATTGCAGGAGATGCTCAGCTGCCTTGTGCTGGTGCTGCCCCCACACTGGCCCTCTGCACAGCTTTGTCCTTGTCCCTGGTGCTGGCAGAGCATTGCTGGGCTGGAGCACAGGGCACATTTGGCTCGCAGGAGAGTGCCAGCAGTGCCTTGGTCATTGGTCACATCCTCTCCCTCAGCAGTGGCTTTGCAGATTGAGCTGCAGGGTCGTCAGCACGGGGGCAGTTGCCATTAAACCTGGACAGACAGGCAAATGAAGAGCTTGGCTTTGTCATTAGTGGCATTATGGGCATCAGTTAATGCCCTCAGAGCCACTGGTGGCAGAGTGGAGCAGCACGGTCTGCACTGCTGGAGGAATTGGGCTTCTGCTTCTGCCTTTGAATTCCTTTGGTGCCCCTTGGCCAGTGTGCTCAGGCTTTGATTTCATGAAGGAGAAGGGAAAAAACCCAGCCTGCCTCTGCCCCCCAAAATCTTGTTTTCTTTTTCTTTTTTATGCTCTGTAAAATGTGTCTTTTCGAGAGATTTGGACTTGAGGTTTTCACCCCATGCCTGAGCCAAGCATCTCGCAGCATCTGCCTTCCTTTGCTGGGGTTTGGAGACTCTTCTGCCACAGCAGAATTTTGTAGGGGCCTTGAAAATGGTTCCAAAATGTCCTTTTTGGCCAGTTTGAGCCAGGTCATGCCCCTTTGCTGTGCAGATGCTGGCGGTTCCCTGCCTCAGCCTCTCCGGGATGCTCAGCCTGCGCTCGCAGCATCGAACAGATTTGTCTTGGCCTAAAAATACCATAAACATTTTGGGCAGCATTCTCTGTTCCCTTATGGTCCAAGATGCAAACACTCCCAAGCCGACAAGTTACACACAGTCCTTGGCACCCAAAGAAACACTGTGTTTGCACCACATGAAAAGCTGGATCTGCATCCAAAGCCAAGCAGAGGAACATCGGGAGCGGAAGGATATTGGTGGATGGCAAGAAAAAGAGCCCAAACACGCCGGGCTCGGCACGGCTTGCTGGCAGAGCTGTCATGGAGCAAAACCTGCTGGGGTGCAGGCAGGTTTGGAGGCTGCTCAAGCATCCCTCCTCATCCTTGTCTTGTCTGGGGCTGCTCTAAGATTTTTACTGTTTCATGAATCCGTGCCCCCAGGAGACCATTCCTGCTCTTGGTGCTGGTTTCTGTTTCCCCTTGCCCAGGTCAGCCCAGCTGTGTCCCCACTGCACCCAAATCCAATTTATCTCTCCTGTTTCTTGGTGGCTCCCAGTTGAACTTGACTCACAAAAAGTATCTTCTCGTTCTGGAAGCTTCCCCACACTGAGCATTTAGAGACTGTGAAAACCCAGGCTGGGAATTTGCCACCAAATGTGATTTTAAGTGGATTTCAAGGGGCTGCTGCATCAACCCACCTTCCCTGTGACGTCTGCCTGCCTTTCCTGCTGAGGGATTCGGCCCTGAGTGGCTCTGGCAGCATCTCAGGAAGGATGAGGAGCAGCCAGGACCTGGAGGAATTGAGGCAGAAGCCTCTTGATTTTGTTTTTGTGGTGAAAGGGGAGCGAGCAGCGGCTCTGGAGGGCCAAGCCAAGCACTGCCAGGCTGGGGGCTCCTGGGGCCACCAACACTGGTACCACAGCTCAAGGCAGGATGAGTTGCTCTATCCAAATTAGGTTTTAAAATTACAGTAAACATGAGATCTCCTGGTTTTTGGTCCTGGGGAGGTGCATTTGAGCGTGGCACTGGGGGCACCCCATCCCGTGCTGCACAGGAATGTCCTTGAGGGGTTTATCCCCTGGATATTTAGCGAGAGGCAGAGCTGCTCCATGCTGAGCATACACAGCCCTAGCTCAAGAGGGGTCCCACACCCCTGCTGCCTTTTGGGGACCATTCCCTGTGGGGACCCCCCTGTGTTTCAGCTGTGCCAGGGCTCAGCAGTGACTGTCAGGAGCGGGATTCAACCACGCAACCCCCGCGGCTTCTCCGGGCCCGGCAAAGTCCTGGTTATTGCAGGCTTTTAAGTCGGAGAAAATCTCTCTAATGCAGAGAGGGGGGTTTCCTTAATCAGGCGGGGGCCAGCTGAGCCCCCAGACGGGCACGCTGGGTGCCACGTGCGCGCCCGGCCGGGGATCACGCCGGCTTTGCTCCTCGCTGTCGCTTCTCGTTTCCTCCCAGCCTGGCTGACGTGCCAGCTCCTGATAAGGGACTTGGACAGAGCAGAGCTCGCCGGGCACCAGGATGCTCCACAGCCACTTAAAGGCACACAGCTGTTTCTGCCCTTTCCTTGGGTGAATGTCCTGGAGGGGTTGATTTTTCCCCTAGTTCTCCTTCCTGGGGTTGTCGTTCCCCAGGATGTGTTAAATGAGACATTTTGCAGGATGCTGGGGAGGTGGTGAAATGCAGAGGCAGCTGCCAGTGTCAATGTCTTCATCCTCATTCTCATCCTTATCCTCATCCAGACTTCCCCAAAGCCCAGAGTGGTTGAGTCTCCCTCCTCTAAGGGAAGTCAACCGCATCCTGGTTGAGCATCGTTTCCTCTCACATGTTCTGCATTTCCTGCTGCTCTCTTACCCTCTTCGGCTTGGAAATCTGCTCCCATGTGAGCTGGAATCATGGAAGTGAGAATATTGCCTGAAAAAGCAGGATGTGCAGTGGGTCCTGATAGAATGGGGGGACCTGAGCGTGGCTGGGAGAGGGGCAGGTGATGACCGAGGTGGGCTTTGCTATGGGAAGTTCTCACCCTGGTTTCCTCTGAAAATTTTCTGCTGTAAAGGAATTGCTTTTAAATCTCTTCCGTATGAAAAATTGTTGTGTTCTGCTGGCTGCAGCCCAGTGACAGAAAGGTTTCCTGAAAACCTCTTTGCATCTTCTGTTTTTTCCCCTGGCAAAAAGAAAGAGGAGGAATGAGAAGGAAAAGTTCTTTTCTAAAAGACCTTGCGGAGATCCCGAAAACAGGAATCTTTGGGTTTGATTCCCGCTCCAGCAAAATTGTTTTCCTTTTACATCATCTTGACAAAAAGCTAAAAATGTGGGATGCACGTTTTTTTTTTTTGGTTAAAAAACCCAAAAGAACCAGCAAGCCAACGCCCCTATGGCTGGAAATGGCATTTTGTTGTCCCAAAGCTCTCGTTGAGCAGCAGATTGCTGCAAGCCACGCTGCCTTGGCTTGTGTCCTGCTGCCACTCCGGCCCGGTCACTCCCCGCTGCCGGTGCTTCCCGTCCCACTGTGCTGCAGATCAGCCCCGTGCTCAGCCCTGCCAGCTCTGGAGCTTGTCCCCATCCCCTTCCCTGCAGCTCCTCACGGTGTTACAGGTCACAATCCCAGTCCCAAGTCACAATCCCAGCCCCAAGTCACAATCCCAGTTCAGGGTCGCTGTCTCAGCTCACTGGTTTAGTCCCAGCTCACGCTGCTGCCTGTAGGAAGGATTTTTTTCCCTGGCTTGACTCTTCCTGGAACTCCTGGTGGGTTTCCTGCAGGAGCAGGGATGGTGACCCCACAGCTGCCCCTCACAGCTCAGCTGCTGAGGACCCTGCAAGGAACTGTGGGTCTCATAGACAATGGAGTTATGACTGATTTTACAAAGTTGGTGGCAAAGAGACCAAAGCAAAGCTGGGACACCAAATGTGTTAAGCCCAGAGAGAAAGACCTGGGGAAAGATGAGGGGGTGATGCTGTGAGCTGTTTCAGGGTATGGGTGAGCAGAGCCACATCCACCCCATCCCACTGCTTTCCCTCAACAGACTTGTGGAGGGAACAGCCCCCAGGACGATTTTGTGTGGACTTAAAAATGGCAAAATGCTGGGCTGGTGGTGGCAGCCCCTTGCTTGTCCCTGTGCTTGGTTCAGGTTTCAAATATGGGCAAAGCTGAGGGCTCTGGGAGCTGCCTAAAAACCTCCCTGGTGGCAGCATTGCTGCAGGTTTTAGAAAGGATGTTGTTGCGCTGCTGAAACCTCTTGAAAAATCCCGTTGTGAGGTTCTCTCCTTTGAGGGTCCTGGGGGATGGTGGTGGCTTGTCCATCCCCACAACTTCTGAACCTGCCAACAGCTGTTGCCGGAGATGAGAAGTTTTCAGGGATGTGAGGGATTACCTTCCTGATCCCCAGGCAGGGATGGGAGGGCAGAGATGAGAGGTCCAGCTCCTGTCCCTGCAAAGGGAATCGTGTCGAGGTGTCACAGCCCCGTGTTACACACCAGAGAGTCTCTCCAGTGCCTGAAGGAAACCCAGCTTCATTGCTTCACTGCTCATGGAACAACTTTTTCCATTTTGCCTCTGAAAGAGAAAAAGGAAAAAGCTTTTTTTTTTTTTTTTTTTTTTTTAAGAGG
>VXBC01002567.1:25324-36264 GCA_013399945.1 Ploceus nigricollis | reverse complement strand
AGAGGAAAGCTCAACTTTCCGTCTTTCGGCTGCGTCGGCGAAACAAAAGGTTTTGGGAAAAAAAAAATCCACAAAAAGCAGTTTCAAAAAAAAAAAAAAAGGCAAAGCTGTTCCTTCCCCACCAGCAGCACCTCTTCCTCTTTTGGGCCATTCTGAGAACAAACAAGGGCACGTACAAAAATAGAAAAATAATAGGGAAAAGTCCTCGGGAAGCTGCAGAAAAAGGCCTGGGAATCTCCTGTGACTGATTCCCAATGCCTTGCTCTATAGACAGCCAACACAGGAATTACTAAATATTATTAGGTATCATGTTAATATTAGCTTTAAGAATTATTTGTAATTATGATTAGATAATTAGTTAATAATTATTAGGTAGCAGGAATTACTGGTGACACCAAACAGGGCATGAGATGCCACCATGGTCAGGAGTGACTCAAGTTCTTCTGTATGTGAACAAGGATGTTTCCCCTCTGCAACTGAATCAGGGTGAAAGTGGTGCCTGGGAAGGCCCAGGAAGGAATAATTTTAATGGAAAATATTGTGAAAAACTTCAGCTGGATGGAGAACAGGCTGGGGTGGGTGTGGTGCCCATTGCTTGGCCGTGGCTACCTGGCAAAAAGATCCACCGAGGCCAACCTGTGGTGCTGAGCAAATCCTGCCAGCAGTGTTCCCAACCCATCTGGAGACATCCTGGGTTTTATTCACTCCAGCAACACTTCCCCCAGAGGCTCTGTGTTTCCTGGAGCTTGCAGGTAGTTGAAGAGCCACTCCCAAATACATTTTGGCCTCAGAACGGAGATGTTTGTTGCTGTTTAGGAAGACAGAGAATTGTCAAGACTTTTTGTTTTTTTTTTTTCCCCTTGCTGAATTTGGCATGAAAAGGGATCAAGACTTCCAGGAAATTCTGTATCTTTGACTCCTGAAAAAAAAAAGAAAAAAGAGCTGGCAAGTGCTGGTTCCGTCATAATGCCTGATTGCTTTTGGTATGTTGAAAATAGAGGGATTCAAAGTGGATCTCAGTGGGCTGCTGAATGTGAGAGAGGGACTTTGAGGTGTCACTTTGGGGTGTCACTGTGCCCACTGATCACCAGACTCCTTCTAATGAGGAGTGGTTGTCTCACCTCATTACCTCGATGTAGCAGTGCCCAGGACCTTTCCTGTTTGTGAGCCCACACTTGGTGTGGGGTTTGCTGCCCAGTGTTGTCACCATCACCCCCTGTGTCACCCCCAGCAGGGTTTGCAGCTGTCACTGTGCCACCTTCCCCGTCGTGTGATGCTCTTCCTCTGGCACCTTTGCGTTTGGCAAATGCCACTTGTCTGGTTTTGTCAGGGAATTCTGACAAATTTGACAATTTGCCTATGATTTTGGGGGTTATTTTCCTATTTGGCTGTTTGTAAGCAGGTTTTCCCTGTTTTTTGCAGGACAGCAAAGAGCATGAAGGTTTTTTTCCCCCCTTCGTGATGTTGTGGCACCTGAAAGTGACGAAGATGCCTGAGTTCATGCAGGGCCAAATTCAGTCCTGGTGTAAACAGAACCTTTGAAAACAAGGAAGTTTCTCTCTGTTGCTCCCCATGCTGTAATTCCTAAATTAGAGACACCCTGGCATCAAAACCCAGGGGCTGTATCCTGACTTTTTAACCCCACTGAGGTCAGCGACGTCTCGTGGTGATGCTGTTGATTTGTACAGGGGCGAGTCCTGGTCCATGCAGGCCAGGGGATGTTCCTGGGGGGGACCTGCCCGTGTTCCCCATCTCCACTCCCCCATCTCAGACTGTTCCGGTTGTGTTTTCAGACGTTAAGAAAGAAAGGTTTTAACGGCTGTGACAGCCCAGAGCCCGACGGCGACGACTCCATAGACCAGAGCCCCTTGATGGAGGATAAATACCGCAAAGGCAGCGAGGATCTGGATATCCTGTTCAAGCGATACGGTGTAAGTACCTGCCCGTGCCTGGAAAACCTTCATTATGTGTTCTTTTCTGTTTTGTTTCTCTTCTGTTCGACTTCCTCCCCTCAAACCTCGTCCCCCTGCTCCCCTCCCCGACACCCCCGTGTCCCCCCCCACACGTAACAGGCGCTGAACAAGAAGCACAGGGAGTGCGAGAGCCCGGAAGGGGATGAAGTGTTTGCGCTGACCCCGCAGACGGAAGAGAAATATAAAAAGATTGATGAGGAGTTTGATAAAATGATGCAGAGTTACCGGCTCGCAGTGAGTAGCTGGTGGCCTGCAGCCCCCCTGGTCCCCTCCCCGGTGCCTCCAGGTGATGGGGGGGTGGATTTTGCATGGCTTTGCTTTGGAGCCGTGCCATGCCTTGGGAGCCGATGCCAACAGCCCCTGCAGCCCTGAATGCCCATCCTGTTGTCCATCCTGTTGCCCATCCTTGAGAAAATCATTCCTGACCCTCCTCAGCTCTGGCCAGGCAGTGCAGGATGGTATTGCTTGTCTCCTCTCCTCTACTGCAAGTACTGGATTAGGGTCTCCTTTTTCACCCTCTTTTCCTCAAAAAAACCAGATTTTTGTCTGGGTTAAGATCCCAGTGTTCATGTGAGCTGGTGGCGGGTGCCGACCTCTCACATCCTTGCAAAGCTCAGCTTGGTTTGGGCTGTTCCACATTAATTCCCCCCAAATCCACCGAGCCCTCAGGGCAGCTGGTGGCTGTGGCAGAAATCCAGGGAGGTTTTAGCCTGTGATCCCAGAGCTGTCACTGGCACTGGGGTGGCATCAGGACAGTGCTGAAAGGGATTTGTGTCAGGAGACAGGAGGAGGAGGGGGACATGTTTCAAATTAGTTGTTAGTTCAAGGGAGCAGAGACTATTGATGCAGGCAAGGGCTCTTCGGGGGATTAGCCCCGAGTTGCTGCAGCAGTAATTAATGCTGCGGGAGCAGGGGGGAGGCTCCTGTCCAGGGGTGGATGCAGCACAGCAAAAATGACACACACAGCCCCACCCAAAATAATCTGCCCTTCTGTGCTTTGCAAGCCCCCACAAGTTAAAATTCTGGCTTTTGTCGAGAACTGGGCCTTGTGAAATCCCCAGGTTTTGTTTTGCTGACTCAGCGCTGTGTTGCTCCACGAGCCTCGCAAGGATCCCAAAATCTGCATTTTGATCCCCTAGATCTCAGGGTGGAGGGAGTGGGGAGGCTGCCCTGAGACCTGGGAGGGCTGAGCAGGTGGAGGAAAGTGGGGTGCAGGTGGTGATGATCTCTTGCAGCTCTGCTGTGACAACGAGCTCAGCCCCACGAGAGGGGTTCAGGGCAGGATTAGCTCTGTCAGGAGGACATGGATCTACCTCAGCCTCCCTGGTTTCACTAGCGGGGTGCAGATTCCCACCCTACCAGGGACCCCCCAGCAATGGCACAAGCCCTACCACTGGTGGAAAATAGGCTGAAAAGCCACCTGAGCTTTGTCCTTAGTGCAGAACACCCTCATGAGCAGGGGTTGCTCAGCATCAGAATGTGTCTGCTGCGAAGGGAGGGCCCCATCATCCAGACATGCCAATCCAAAGGGACAATCTGTGCCCAGGAGTCCTTTCAGCAGGTGGCATTCAAGTAGCTCCTCATCAGGGCATAGCATCTGGCTCCCCCACTAAACCTCCCTGGCAGCAAGGGCCGAGCAGTGCAGGTGGAGCGTGTGCGGTTGAAGAAAACGCTTTTCCGTTTTAACGCTGGGTTGGTTTTGTGTGTGACCAGAACTAACCCAGCGGGGTGGCCGGGGCAGCTTAACGACAGCCGTGTCTGCTAACGAAGGACCTCGGTGGGGCTGCTGCCTCTGGTGTTTGCCCTCACTTCTAACAAGAGCAGAAATCGTGGATTTTGGCTGATGTGTGCATCTTCTCCCCCAGACTTTGGATTGATGTGCAAACCGCCATCGTGCCTGAGGCTGGGTGTGCCGGGGCAGTGTCATCCTGCTGCCTGTCTGCAGGTGCAGGGGGGTGCAGCTGGATTAAGGCAAACCTTGGCTCCTGGGCTGGTGTATGCAGCTCACAGCTCTACCACGGAGTTGCTCATGCCGTGGTGTGGAGGAGCTTTAGCTCTTCCTCTCCCTCCCTGAAACGCTGCGCGCACACGGACGCGTTGGCAGTGATTTATTACACAACGCTGCTCCGGTGTTCGTGCAACGCCCAAGAAACCTTCCTCCTCCTCCTCCTCCTCCTCTTGTGATTCTGCTGCCGTGCAGGATGAGCTCCCGGGCTGAGCAGAGGGAGGGCTCCGTGTTCCAGCTCTCCCTGGTGGTGTAGGAGTTGCTGAGCCCGTCCCTGTGAACGGCAGCCCCAGGAGCGGTGCCACAGCGCAGGCTCAGAGCCGCTGTCCTCGTGGCTTGGCTGCGGCCGCGGGATATCTCTGAAGGACAGGATGCCCTTGGGAGGCAGGTGGGGAGAGTTCCTGGCAGTGAGACGTGGGTGAGCACTCCTTCCTGCCATCCCCCTCTCTCACCTAAGGAGCAGGACCTATACAGGAGCAAATTTTTGGAGGAGAGGGGGCTGCAAGGCAGCGGGGACACGCACCAGCTGCAGTGGGGAGACCTTGGCTCCCTCTTCCCTCACTGGTGCAGCTGTGGGGTTCCATCTATGGTCCCATTCAGTGCTGGGCTACTCTGCCTCTCCATCCCAGAGCAAATTAAAGTGGGACTTAAGCAAAGCCAGTGCTAAAGCCTCTAAGCAGGTGCCAGCTCCTGTTAACGAAGAGCAAATCAGTGACATAAGACAAACGGCTGGGATAATCGCAGCGGGTCTGGCTCCCACGGGACGCTGGTAGGTGAAGCTGGTCCTCAACCTGCAGCCAAGGATAGGGCTTTAGTGATGCTCCTGCATCCCTGGGGTCAACTAGTCCTTCCCAGCAGTTCCCAGAGGAGACAGGATGGATCCCAGAGTCACCCAGGGGCTCTGTGGAGCAAAACGAGTCTTTCCCAGGTGCTCGGCCACCAGCAGCAGTGCCAGCCCAGAATGGGGATCCACTGCTGGCTGAAGAATGGCCTCACAGAATCCTGCTTGGGGTGAGGGGCAGTGCCAAGCTTGGCTGCTGTCAGTGCTGGTGGGGCAGACCACCAGGCTGGTGCCCACCTTCATGCTCTGGGCTGCTCCCAGAAATGCCTGCCCTGAAAACACAGGGGGTAAATAAATACATCCTGAAAAAGAGGCCAAAAGAGTTGTTTGCAGAGCTCAGCTGTGTCCAAAAGGATGGCCCATTGCTCTTCCTGGTGTTCCCTGGTGGGGAACTGGGCTCTGGTGCATCCATTCCCTGCAAAGTGCCAGTGTGGGTTCAAGCACAGCACTGCAGGCCAGCAGTGGAGGTTTGAGGAGCCTGACTGTCTCCCCTTGGTCAGCAGCTGTGCTGTGCTGCAGGAACCTGGCTCCCCTTTACCCCCTGCTCTCTGTTCAGTCCACAGTGCCCGCTCCGAACTTCGCCATGCCCGTGACGGTGCCGGTGACCAACCAGAACACGCTGCAGTTCAGCAACCCAGGCAGCTCTCTGGTGACCCAGTCCCTCGTGACCTCCTCGCTGACTGACCCCCGGCTCCTGTCGCCGCAGCAGCCGGCGTTGCAGAGGAACACGGTGTCCCCAGGGCTGCCACAGCGGCCAGCCAGCGCAGGTGAGCCACACCTTGCACCCTCACCTCCTCATCCTTCCTTCCTGCCTGGGCTTGCAGCACTGAGCAGGGGCCATCCCTCCTGCTGCTTCCATCCCCTGTCCAGGAGGAGTTCACATTCCAGCACCTGTGGATGGCAGAAGCATCCTGGAAGGGTTGTTGCCCCTCTGTGTGCTCCTGCCCTCCTGGCAGCCATTGATGCCCTTTTTGTACCTCAGCCCCAAACTGAGGGCAACCTCCACACCTCACTTATGTCTCTTTGAGAGCTGGATCCCTGCAGGGATCTGTTTTGGGTTGGGCAGTGCAAGATGAGTCACCTGGCGCCATTCCCGGCCCTGGGGGTGGCTGCTGGCATCCTACTTGCCAGTGGCACTCCGGTGACATGGCCTGGCTGCCTAAAAAGGGCTGTTCTGAGTCGGGCCATGCTGGTTGCAGTTGGCTGTGGGCAATTACTCATGTGGCTCTGCTGACAGATCTGAGGAGCAGTCATTTCCAGCAGGGACCGGCGATGGGTGGCACAGGACAGGGTGGGGGAGAGGAGTTGTCACCCACGTCCCCTGCAGTGGCAGGGGGGGACAGGGACGATGTGTGACCACAGCCTGGCTCTCCCATAGTATGATCATAAATAATGATATTTCTGCTATTTTGGATGGCACAGATGGTCTGTAAAAGTCACCCAGGCTGCAAATGGCAGAGCTGGTGCCAGTCACCACCCGGACGTCTGGGTCCTCAGCTGTGGCCCCTGGGGCTTTGAGAGCTCCAGGGAGCTTTGCAAAAGGGATGGATTTGGAGAGATTGCTCCAGATTTGGAGAGATTTGGATGGATTTGGGAGGTGCTTCCAGAAGCAGGTTGTGTGGTGAGTCAGGGTGAGCAGGAGGAATGGCCTGGCTGGGATGCAGCAGGAACCGTGGTTCAGAGACAGTTTGTTTGCTCACTGCTCTCACCACAGTCTCCAAGGTGCCTCGAAGTACTGAGGTATCAGGATGAGGCCCCAGACCTGCAGGAGAGGGCTCATTCTGCTCTAGGACTGGTCCCAGGGAGCAGCATTTCACTGCAGGCAGGATGGCAGAGCCCTCCTTGGGCTGCAGGGATCTCCTGCCCTCTCGGAGGCCCCTCAGCTGAGAGCAGAAGAGGCTTCTTGGTAAAGCAGACCCCTCTGGGGGCTCGCTGTTTCCAGCTCACTCGCTGCTCGTTTGAGGGGGATCATTTTGCGGTTGTGAGCGCAGAGGTGTTCCAAGTCCAGCCATCTGTGTCTCATTCACTCGCTGCCTGGGACACGGAAGAAATCCTGTTTATAGGAGCCAGGGCCTTGCATGTTAGAAAAACTCTTTTTTTTTTCCCTAAATTTTTTTTAGCATTGCACCAGAGCTGGTTGTGTTGTTTCCAAAGCAAATGCACAGCAAGCGCTGGGTGGGTACCTTGACAGTGCCTGGTGCTGTTGGCTCGGGGATGGTGTGGGAGAAGGGCAGCCAAGGGGGGTGTACAGGGCTGGGGGTGGGGTTGGCATCACTCATCCAAGGAGGTGGGCCCTCTTTGGCAGCATAGGCACCAGTGCCCGGGGTGGAAGTGGGGTCCCACAGCAGGGCACAGCCACAAAGTCATGGTGGAGTCCCTTCTCTGGGACTTTGGAGACACAGGGACCTCTGGCTTTGCATCCCCATCCCTTGAGCTGGGGGTGCTGCAGTGTCACGTTTGCCACATCTAGTGGGTCACTTCACCGTTTCTCAAGCCATACAACTTTTGGGATCAATCCTGCTCCCATATGGGGAGCAACTGTGCTTCCCTGCACGGCAGCAGCTCAGCCCTCCCACCCTCCTCCAGCTTTCAGGGGCTCGCTGCAAGCCTAAAGCTGAGAGCCACGGGCTGGATAAAGACTCGTGTCTCAGGTTTCCCCATCTGGTTTGAGAAGGGCTGGGCAGTGGTTAGAGGTGGGGTTTGGCACCCAAAGCCCCTTGTTGGCCAGCCCAGGGCTCCGGGTTGACTGCGGTCGCAGCTCCGGAGCCTCCGCGCCGGCTCTTGGCTGCAATCGCCGCCCGCGGCGTGGTCAGGCAGCCCCGGCTGGGGAATAGGTGGCTTTCAGAAATAACTTCATAACAAGGCAGAAGAAAGATCAAGTCTTCTTCCAGGCGAGGCAAAACGTTCTGGTTTTTGGGAATAAAAAGGTCTAGTTTTTTCCCAGCCTGGTGGGGAGCGTCAGCGCTTTGCTGCAAGTGTTGGGACCATGGGAGTCGGGATCGCTGTGGCATCCTGGCAGTGTGGGGTGGTTTCCATTCAGTGTGAACATTACAGGGGGGATTTTGTTTCCCGTCATGCTGCTGGGGCTCTCTCTCCCCCAGCAGCACCAGCTCAGTGTCCCCCAAAGGGGGGCTTGGAATAAAATAGCTGCAGTGTTTTCCAAGCTGCCTCCTTTGGAACGGGCTCCTGTGCACCTGGCTCCTTCCCAAAGGAAACGGATCTGCCTGGATAACGTTTCCCAACCTGATCACCAGGAATGCTGCTCCTTTTGCCCAGGACTTTCTCCCCAGGAAGGCAGTCCTCCTTTTTTTTCCTCTGCCTTCTTCCACTGTGCCCCCTGCCTTCCTGCCCCCCAAAAGCAGGGATGCCCACCCTGTTCCTGCATTGATGCTGATCCCATCTCTCCTCTTGCTTTCCAGGGGCGATGCTTGGGGGAGACCTGAACAACACGAATGGAGCCTGCCCAAGCCCCGTGGGTGAGTAAGGAGCCTTTCAGCCCCGTGCCCCTGGCTCCATGTGACACTCCTGCCCTTGGTTTCCCCACATGTCCCATAGGTTTTTGCTTTGCTGTTGGGCCCTGCTGGTCCATAGGGAAGTGCTGGGGAAGATTTTGCTGCTCTTGGCAGTGGGAGGGGTTGGCATGTGGAGCTCCAGGCCAGTGCCTGTGTTGGAGTGCTGGTTTCAGTGGAGACCCAGTGACCAAGGAGTCTCCATCTACCCAGGATTCTGGGGAGAGCTGCAGAGCAGGGAGGTGACCCCCAAAGACCAGGATTTAGTAGCTCTGGGTTTAGCTCCTGGTGCTGCAGCCAATTCTCCGCCACCCTTGGGTGATCAATTAACACCAGTTCCTCCTCGTGCTTGGGCCCTATAAAGGAACTTTACTGCAAGGAAAAAGAGCTCATTAAGGGCCTTTTCCACTGTGAGAGCCTCAGTGCTAATGAGGCTCAGGCCTCATGGCTCAGCTCCTCAGCTGTAAAATGCACTAACAATATCTCCATCCCCACATCTGCCTCTGCCATCTGCAGGCTGAGGATGTTGGGCCACTGCTGGTGTAGGCAGAGCCCAAAAACCAGCAGCGGCCCTGGGTATTGCTGGGAAGCAGCTGCTGCTGTCGGCACTGGGCTTGGCAGTGGTCCCAGGCTTGGCAGGGTAGATGCCATCCATGCCAGGGCAAAGGCAGCCTTGCTCCAGGAGCCTGACTCCTCACCCCTTCTGGGCCTTTTTGCAGTAGATGTCCAGCCGACAGTGCAGAGGAGGAGTGTGGAATTCCACATCGCCCCAGTTAAAACCAAACTGGGGCCAGGTCCCACTGGTTTTTGGGTGGGGTTGGTCCAGTTGTGGTTCTGCAGCATCGTGGCCACCTGACCCCATCCCCTGCACTCTGGCTACTGCCAGGAATAGCCATTTCATAGCCAGGAATAGCCATTTCCCTGTGCTGGGCAGCACCGTGCCAGCGCCGGAGGGATTTCTTCTCAGAGCAAAACCTGCCAGTGTGGTTTGTGGAGCAGCGTCTCCCTGGGTTCTCCCAGCACCCAGCACGGAGCTCTGCTGATCTTTGAGGGCAGAGGGAAGGGGCCACCGTGCCCCAGCCCCCAGGCAGCTCGGCGGTTCCCCGCAGCCGCCCCCATGTCAGCTGTCGGGAGCAGCCATGGCGGGTGCAGAGCTTGGCAGGGCCCGTGAATGTCAGCATTGACGTCACCCGAGCATTCCCTGCGTTCCTGCTGCCACTGCAGGAAATGGGTGTGAGGAGCAGGGACAGCCCGGCTGTGGCCAGCCCCGGACCCCTGCTGTCCCCAGCCCCCCCCCCGCCCTCCCTGGGGCTCCCCTCGTGGCTGTGGGAGGGGACTGTGGCTCTGGCTCTGGCTCTGGCACTGCGCTTGCAGTTTTCAAATACCTGGGACGTCTCTTCCTCCTCCTCCTCCTCCTCCTCCTCCTTCTCCTCCCTTGCAGTCTCTGCAGCACTGAGTGATCACCTGCTGCCTCTGAGTCATCAGCTGCGGGTGCCTCTGGCCGGATCCTGCAGTGATGTCGCTGTATCCCTGCATCCTGCCCACGCTCCGTGGCGTGTGCCACCCTCAGGATGCAGCACGCCGTCCACGCCCCTGACCCGTGGGGGGATGCTGAGCCCTGACTGTCCCCACTCAAATTCACACTAGGGTGGTGCAAAGGCAGGCCAGAGTGCTCCTCCTTTAGATTCTTTTTGTGGTGGGGGCCCTTGGTTGGGAAGTCCTGGTGGGAGTGTAGCCCTTCTCTCTCTGGCTCACAGGGCTGGCCGGATCCATGCTGAGTGGACATGGCAATGACAGCAGCAATGACAGCCCAAGGCCACCCATCTTTGGGGGTGAGTGGCAGCACTGGAACCCAAACCAGCTCCTCTCCAGCACAGGGAGCCACCCCAACCCACACCCCAGGTGATACAGAGATAACATGGTGTGCCTCAAACAGGGAGTCACCATGAGAGCCCTGTGTGCATCCATGCCGGTGGGGCCTTGAGAAGGAGAATATCAAGGGGTTTAACATTTCTTTTGGCTTTTCCATGGCCACCAGCACTGTGGGTCACCTGGGGAATTTCTGCACCTTTTTTGTTAATAAAGCTAAAAGCCAGTGCCCCTGTGAGTAGGATTCCAGCACAGAGGTGCCAGGGCTTGATGCACCAGGCACATGCCTTATGCACGGCTGCTCATGGTGATTTGGGACTGGGAGGACACCTCACTGGGGACAGGAAGGACATCCTCTCCCTCCATCAGGATGCCACAGTTGCCAGCCTGCAGCAGCCTGGCCACCATGGGTGTCCCTGATGGCAGCTCCCAGGCACCCTCGGGGGCAGCACCTCCTGTGCCCAGTGCCATCAGAGCTGTGGCTCCCGGGGAGCGTGGCCACCCCAGTGCCTGGTCCAGCCTGTCCCTGGTGCCATCTGTGCCATCAGAGCTGCGGCTCCCGGGGAGCGTGGCCACCCCAGTGCCTGGTCCAGCCTGTCCCTGGTGCCATCTGTGCCATCAGAGCTGCGGCTCCCGGGGAGCGTGGCCACCCCAGTGCCTGGTCCAGCCCGTCCCTGGTGCCATCTGTGCCATCAGAGCTGCGGCTCCCGGGGAGCGTGGCCACCCCAGTGCCTGGTCCAGCC
>VXBC01002565.1:0-23924 GCA_013399945.1 Ploceus nigricollis | reverse complement strand
CCGGCCCCTGCCCACAATGGGCCGCGCCCGCCCCGCCCGGCGCGCTGGCGACACCGCCCGCCCGCCGCCGGGACTCGTAGTGACGCGCGGGGCGGGGGCTCCGCCGCCGGGGGTGCCCTGCTGGGGGTGCCGCACCGGGGGCACTACCGGAGGTTCTACCCGGGGTACCGCAGCAAGGGTGCCGTACTAGGGATGCTGCAAATGCTGTACGGCACCGGGGCACCGCAGCAAGGGCACCGCACCGGGACGCTCCGCGCGGGCCCCGCACTGCCCGTGCTGCAGAGGAGGCGGAGGGCAGGCGGGAGGGTCCCGCTCCCGCCGAGCGGCGAAGATAAAGTTTCAGCCGGCTGGCGACACGGACACGCGGGATCTGTGTCGCAGCTGCCTGGCAGAGGCCTCCCAAGATGCGGCAGTCTCCGCTTGGATTTAAGAAATCAATTTTCCAGAGGTTCCCATTTCACGTGAATCAGAGCAGCAATTGGATACACGGTTGGATTCCCACATGCATGGGAATAACCTCGCTGCATGAGATGGCAGAAGAAGCAGTTAGTGTTCTTGGTGCAAATCAAAACTCAGATCAAATTAATAGCGTGGAACATTTTACCTTCAGTAAACTTTTTTTTTTTTTTTTTTGGGAGAAGAGGTCAAGCTATTTACATCTTGAATAATTTTTTTTTCTTTCTTGGCAACAACTGTATGGGAAGGTCTGAAAGGCAGGAAGAGATTTACTGTGATTGTGTTTCATATGGAATCTGCACAAAAATTGATGCAGGGACAAAGGAAAAGCCAGTGTTGGGAAAGTAAAGAAAGAGCATCCATAGAGTTGATACCAAAATGTGGAGTAAAATTAACAGAATCACAGAAGGACTTGGGTTGGAAGGGACCTTCAAGATCATCTTGTTCCAACCCTCCTGTCACAGGCAGGGACACCTTCCACTAGACCAGGTTCTCACTGGCCTTTTGCATTTGTGCCTTAGCTTTCCTGACCCTATCCTTAAACATCAAAATCATATCCCTGTACTCTTCCTAGGTCACCTGTCCTTGCTTCCCTTGGCTGTGCATTTGGTTCTCATCCCTCAATTTGAGGAGCAGGTCTCTGTTCAGCCATGGTGGTCTCCAGCCTGCCTTGCTTGATTTCTTGCCCGTTGGGTGTTGAAGCAAATGGGAGGCAACAATCACAGAGGCAGTTTTGGGATAAAAGGTGTCAAGGGCAGGTTATATGGAGCAGCAAACCCAATGATGATGTTGTGAAACTGGTGGGACAAAAGGATAAACATCTGTACCAGGGCACAAGTTTTGGCAAGAGAAATTATAACTCACAAAATCTATCACAGTCCTTGATGGAGCCAAATATGTGGTAGATCTAATGGATATAAGAGATATCGATTTCTTAAAGGCTCTGACAAAATCCTTCATCAAAACATATTGAGGGGAGTAAGGAGCCATGAAAAAAACCTCAGTGGTTTATAGGCAGAAACCACAAAGGCCAGACTGGGGCGGTCAGTCTGCACTGGAGCTATGAGATGGGGAGTTTCACAGAGATCTGAGCAGGGGTCTGTGCTCAGCATCTTCATCAGTGATGTAGGAGTGGGGGTGGGGACAGACATGGTGATGGCTTCTGTCATGGTGACACTGAGCTGCTTGGAAAGGCCCAAGGCACCAAACCACAGCGGGACCTCGGGACGCGCGGTGACAAAATGACAGATGAAATTCTCTGGAGACAAATGTAAGTGATGAGCCTCACAGGCTAACATCATGCACATGGCAACGGGCTCTGAACTGACTGCAACCCCTCAGGAAAAGGATCCCAGGTTATAACAAGGAGTTTGATGAAAGCATCAACTCATTGCTGAGCAGCAGTCAGAAAGCAAATAGACGGATAGGAGTTAATGAGGTAAGAGGAAAAACTGCTGTACAAATTCCTGGTTTGCTCTCCTCTTGGATACTGTGAGCAGCTCTGGCCTCTGTTCTCACCAAAGAACTAGTGATCAAAGATAAGGAGCATTTTTCACTGAGGTAAAGGGTTAGGCCAGGACTATTCAATCCAGTATTTCTATACAAGCCTCAGGCTCAGGAAGTCCTGGAGCTGTGTGCAGCCTGCTGTGGGCTTGGAGAGTTTATGGGAAAATATCCCTGAACACTTCTCATACCCCTGGCTTATCATACACCACTAGCTATGAGAGGATGCTGGGCAGAATGGTCCCTGCCTCCATCCCAGCACAGCTTTTCTTTTGCTCTCCCATTCAACTTATTTTTCTCCATAAAATGCCTTCCCAGGACCCCCCTTCCCATTCTTCTCCTCCTCAAGGACTTTCATTAACCACATAGCAATGGTTTGATCTGCAAGCTCCCAGCCTGGGTAAGTATCTGCTTAATGGTTGGCATCTGGAATTGCATCTTCCTCATCGAAACTGCTCAGCCATTTTCTTGTAACTGCCTCCTCAGAGCTTGTTTGGACGCTGCTTATCAAGCCCCATTGTGTTGCTTTCCTGCTTGTTTTTCCAACAGCCGCCTATTAAATTAAGCTGCTGTATTCAGACAGGAAAACCCAATAACCAGCTGCCCAGAGCCTTTCTGGATAAGTAGGACACATGCAACAGTCATCGTGTAAGACTGATGAGCATCCGGCCCCGAGAAAGGGAGAGCATGGGTACCAAGCCTGCTTGGAAAATAATCCCTGTAATGCCTTGTAACAGGAGGGGGTTGGCAGGGTGTGCTCATTGGATGAAAAACTAAACCAGGACTTTCTCAGAGCTGAGGGAAAGAAAATGGGTTTCTTGTTCTAAATGTGTAAGAATATACTTGGTAGCCTTCGTCTTTAGATGCTCACTAGACCCTAATAAATGTTCTCTGCGACCAATCCATGTCAGATCAATACTGTGTTATCCCTGGGGAAGAGTTTTTATGTGTTCCAGTGAAACCTAAAAGGACGCTCTTGATTCAGCTGACAGTAATGGAATATGGAACCCATCCCCTTACAAAAATTAAGTAAAATTGATTTTGGAGGAAAAAAGCCCTCTCGAGGTTATAGTCTTTCACGTTGCACAGATGATATGCTCAGCAGAAAAACAGGCCACAGCTTTTATTTAATTGTTGTTCTGGTCTAAACCAAAGACTTGCACCAAGAAAGCACAATCACCATCTGAGCCCCTACCACCATCCCAGACCATTGGAGCTTGTGGGAATATTTCCATCACAGCAATCAGGGCTGGTTTTGGCTCAAAGGTAGGAGACAGCTTTATGCTTTTTGTTCTTTGATATGAGGTTTTTAGAGTACGTAGAGGACCTTTAGCAGTTCTGTATCTGGGCTGGGATGTTCTGTGTGAAAACAAACCACACCCTAAACCAATGTTATCTCCAACAGCGCCGAGCCCAATCTCACCCCAGGGTTGACATCAGCTCCCTGCAGCTGGCAGGGGGAGGCAAAGCTTCAGTGTAACATTTCATAGCCCCAGAAGGGAAAATAAACGCGTTCCCAAGGCAGGACTCAGCGGGCTGGGAGCGTTAGCAAAGACTCAGTGGATTTAGGCCCTGATTCTGCAAAGTCCTTAAGCTTGTAAGGAATTTGTAATTTGCTTGTAAGCAAATTCCCATCCGCTTCAGTGGCATTTAATCACATGCACATAAGTGCTTTATGGCATACTGGGGAGTTGTACCTTGGTGGAGGTGGGGATATCGGGAGCCCAAGCAACCAAATTCTTTTCCAGTGTGTTCAGAGAAGGGTAGAATCATAGAATCATATTACAGAATCATAGAATGGTTTGGGTTGGAAGGGGTCTTAAAGATAATCTAGTTCCAGCACCCCTGTCATGGGCAAGGACACCTTCCACTGGACCAGGTTGCTCAGTCTTAGAAAGACTCAGACAGTCTTTCTAAGAAATAAAAAATGTAAGAAATAATTGGAAAGCAGATTGTGAGACTTATTGTAAACAGTTATAACAAGGTCTTGCTCCAGCCCTGCCCTGTCTAAACCCACTCTGCTGGGAGATGCTGGGAGAGCACAGCCTCTCCTGGCTGCTCCACCTGAAAGAACACCATGCCCTGTGGGAAACAGATGAGTCAGATGAGTGGCAGAGAGATATAAAGCACTTCTGCTGGGGTGTAGGAAGCTTTAAATTATCTCAGTGGCTTGGTCAGGGCGCTCCACCCCACCCCTCTCTGTGCTCCTGTCATTGCCAGAAGCCCCTCGTGCTTCCCTTGCCATCCGTCCTTGCCTGTCTCCTGTGAGATGCTGCACGTGTGGCCATGCTCTGGTTTGGATCATCTTGCTGCTCCCTGGCATGTCTTTGGCAGACTCCTGACACTCAGCTCCTGATTCCTCACGAAGCCACGGGTCAGTCTTCCTCCCTGGAATGTCCTGCCAGTGCCAGGCTTCACCCACAGCCTTGTGCCAGCCTCAGATGCTGGGTTTGGGGGAACATGTCTTGTTCAGGGTGGATGGAGGGCTCTCTCTCTTCTCCCCTAGACTCCCTCACGGCTAGAAAACAAGCCATTCCTGATTAGGGATCTGTAACTTTGCCCAGGTCTTTTTTCTCCTCCCTATTCCTAGAGATGACTTGCACTGAATTGCTGTAAAAGGTACCAAACAATCAACAATAACAAAATACACCAGAGCAAATTCTCAGTGGATGAAAGTTCAGTGCCCTGTTTTCTTCCTCACATCCTTGGTTATTTATCTCCTGAGAGCAAGAAAGGAGGTGAGATATGGGGTAGCATCCAAGGAAGAGGTGAGGCAGGAGGAAGAGGAGTGAAGGGGTGGGACAGGGGTGTAAATCAGTGCCTCTCTCTCAAGGCCAGAGACTGCTGCAGATTTCCACCAGCTGTTGCTGGGGCTGTCAGAGAAGGGTTTAACAGGGATGTGTGCACACACAGCCTACAGGGAGAGCTGCTTTTATTTGTTCACATCTAGCAGGGGTTGAATTTATTGCCTTTGCAGAGGGGCCAGCAAAAAGCCAGAGCGTCACTTAAATCCCATTTAAAACCTCAGATTAAGGCTTTGCAGGAAGGGAAAACAGGGAGGTGGAAATAGCCTGGCCAGATCTGGCTCCATTGCTTGGGGGAGTGGGCTACAAATCCACATGGCTACAACAGCCAGGGGGACAAGTGAGGCTGTTGTTTTATCAGTGGAGCATCCTTTGCTCCAGACCTGTAGCAGGGACAGAGTGAGGAAGTGCCAAGTCACCTTACACTCATGATGAGCCTCCAGCCTCTTATGGGAGCATAAAACAGTTAACCACCAGGTCACCAGGTGGGTCCCAATTCTGCCATCCATTAAGGAAAGAAGCTTATGTAAAGGAATTAGGAGCCCTCATCAAGGGCCTGCCTGCATTTGGAATATCTTAATCCTCATGATTTTTGACATGATTCAATATTCTGTACCTATCTCACTTTTGCAAGATCCCTAAGACAATTCTTGGCAGAATTTGTCCAAAGTGACTCAGCCAAGGTCACTCTTAGAGTCTGTGGTTGACTTGGGAATGGCTCACAGATACCCCAAGTCCTGGCTGAACACAATAAATCACAAAATCCTCTCCATCTTGCTCACTATTTTGGTCCCCCTGATTTGTCCTGCATCATTAAATTTTTACAGTGCCTGACTCCAGATGACTTAAATTTTGTGCCTCCTGTCTCCAGTAACTGCAGAGCTAAGAGGTTTTGTTCCTCCCAGCACAAGGGCTGGAATGTGAAGACTCAGCGACCAGCACAGGCAGGAATATTTCTCCCATCCCTGACAGCTGTGTAACTGGACATACATACTCCTGGTATCTTTCAGAGCATCAGTGTGGCTTTTACACGTCCTGGAGCTGCATTTTTTTCTAATCAGCAGAATTCAGGACAGATCTGTTACAGGACTTGAACAACGATGTTGCAGTCAGCAGAGCAGCAGGGTCCTGTTGCATCCCTGCCAAGAGGTCACATCCTGCATGGATAGAGCAAGCACAGGACTGCTCCAGCCTCCCTGCTCCATCCCTGGGCACTCCTGGGGTGACATCAGCACCATGAGATCATCCCTCTTGACTGGCTAGATTTTTTTACAGGTTTTCCCTGGAGGGCTTCTGGTTACTCTCTGGTTGCAGTTTCTCTGCTGCGAGGACTTCCGCAGGCTCGTGTTCCCTTTTCCATGGTGCCCAGATGTTGCTCCACCCCAGGGTCTCCAGGCAGCTGTGGCTCCATCAGCTGTCAGAGCCACTGTGCTGGGAATGTTTGTGATGGGGAGGTATTGCAGCCACCTCTGGCTGATCCAGGCTGTACCCACAGCAATAGCCCTACTGGAAAGTTCTCCTGGTTTGGCATGGGGTTGAACTCTGCAGGAAAGATCTTCTCTTTCTTCTGCTCAGCCTTTTCTCTGCCCAAGCACACAAGCCTCTCCTCCTCCATCTGCCTTGCAGGAATTTTAGGTCCATGCACAAGACTCTGGTTGATATCCTGGCAGCAAGTCCTCAGTATCTAAAAGCTGCCCATGGCTGGTGATGCTCAGAGGTCTCAGACTCAGGTTGCAGTCTTGGGAGAGCAGCACCTCCCTGGCACAGGAGGAGCCCTGGGAGTGCAGGGATGAGCAGCTGGGGGCATTAGGAGGCGTGGCAGTAACAGCAGCCTCCCTGTATCACTGCGGTGGATGGAACCCTGAAACTGCCCTCACTGCCTCGGATTACTGGTGACAAAAGGGTGTAGCTAAACTGGCAGAGAGGGAAATCACGGTCACAACAATGCAAGAGGGACCTCCCCAGTTGCAACCTCCTTAGTCACAGCTGGATTACCAACCCCATCCTTATATTTTCCATGGGGGCGGCATGAGTAAGAGCTGACTCCTAGGGATGTCTGTTGCCTCCAGAAACCCTTAAGGAGAGAAATGCTGATGGGACTATCAGGCTTGGCTTTTCATCCCCTTATGTGGGATGTTGAGTGGTTGTGCAAGGACTGAGATGGTGACTCAGGTACAGGACAGAGCCAGCCCGGGGGGCCAGGATGTTGAGGACTGCCCCAAGCATCCCCCAAGGCAGTGTCACTGGCAGGGGATGGGCATGCACGGTTCAGCCTTTTCCACGGTATCTGCAACACCTCAGTCCCTCCAGAGATTATATTTGGGACACAGACTTGCCTTGGAGAAGATCCCCCAGCCCCTTCAGCTCTGTCCTTGGCTCTCCCTGTTTTGATCAATGGCGAGTTGGGAGTGAGATCAGTTCTTGGGAGTCTCTCAATATCTCCCAGATGCTGGTTTATGTATAAGGGGCAGTGCAAATGATGAGCATAGGGCTCAAACACACACCGAGTCTCACAGATCTCCTGCAGCTCCCAGCCATGGGTACCCAGGAGCCTCAAGACCCTGACTCAGCCTCCCCATGGCTGGCTGGGCTGCTGGGGTGCAGGAGAGGGAGATGGCAGCCCCCGGCTCCCTGCAGGGCCAGGGGCTGCACCCAGACCCCAGCGTGATCCCCCTCTCTGTGGAGACCTGGGAAAGGGAGGAACGGGGAAGAAGGACTTTCCCACTTGGGCAAAGCCGATGGGAACGAAACCTTGCTCCCTCAGCCCTGACTGCCGAGGCGGTGGGAATCTGAGCTCAGCCCCTAGGCGACTTAATGGGCTTTTAAAAAACCCCTTTGTATTGGATCCATTCTTCTTCCCAAAGCTTGCTGGCCCCGCTCCAAGGGGAAACCTTTGATTCTACAAATACACCACAATTATCATCCCGAGGAGTCTCAGCTATCAGGCTCCCCGCCTCCAAAAGATCAGCAGGATGCCAGAGAGGTGCTTAAATCATTTCATCCTAAGAAAGCCTTGGGCTGTAACAGCTTCCCTGTTGCTCGGAAAAAGCCACCCCTCTCCCAAAAGCTTGGCTCCATTTTTCTGCAAGTGATACCGTCGCTAGTGGAGGCAGGGCGGGCAGCGCTGCGGAAACCAGGCCACTGGGCTTCCCGGTGATTTCATCAGTCCTGGGACCCAGCTCCTGGAGATTTATGAGCTCACAAGAATCTCGCCTTGGAGTTATCTCCCCCTCCCCGCTTTTTATGGCTGTGCAGAAAGGGATTCGGCGATAGAGCCCTGCTGGGTGCCGTAACAAGCTCGCTCTGTTTGACAGTTGCAGATATTTTTCTCCAACATTGCACAGGTCCTTGTGCTGCTCGGGCTGCTCTCGCCAGCATCGCCACCACCCAGCACTGGGAAGCTCGACTTGGCGTGGGGGAGATGCAAACCAAAAGCTTGCCAAGCACTGCATCCACTCCCTGACTCCTGTCCCTTGCTCACGACTCCCCTAAGCTCACCTCCAGGTAGGTTTTTATTATTTTAAGTTGTTGTGCGGTTTTTCGTTTTGGTTTGTTTTGTTTTCTTTTTTTTTTTTCCCCAGAAGTATTTTTATTTTCTTCAGGTAATACAAATCCTGCCCTTCTGCAATGCTCTCCAGTCTAATGCTGGGGTTTTTGAAGGGGCTAGGTGCTCCACTTCCCGCAGGAGTCCAGCACTTCTCTCCTTGCAGAAATCCCCCTTTAAAGCACGTCATCACTACTCTTCTGCAGCTGTTTTTCTTAGTAGTCTAAATAAAGCTTTCAAGTTACGACTCCTTGATGTGAAGCCAGATTCAGAGGCTGTCAGTTCCTTTGTGTATCCTCAACTTGTCCGGGGGTGTTTTATTTTGGGATGGCTGCTTGCTGCAAAGCTGTCCATTTAACAGCCCATTCCTGCCACATTCTGCTCCTTGCCAGTGACAGTGTAAGCTCCAAAGCACCACTGAGTCCAGCCCCTGCAAACCCTTTGCACTGTGCCTGCCTTTCTGCGAGGATAAAGGATTTTACAAGCAGGAATTTGCTCAGGCCACGGGCTCACCATCACAGGAGCCCCAGGGAAAGGTGTTTCACTGTGGCTGAACAGCCAAGGCCAGTGTCCTTCCCAAGCTGCAGTTGCAGCCCACACAGCTGTGGGATACAGATGAAGTCCCTTCCTCATGGGAATCAGTTATATGGGGAAGGCTGATCCCCTCTGGTGACACACAGCCACCACGTGGGTCTAGCAGAGGCTGCTGTGACATAGCATTGTCTTTGGGGATGGCATCCCCATCCTGCTCCAGGGCCGTGTGCCACTTGCCTGGTCACACTGCTGTGCCCAAGCCAGCCAGTTCCCTGAGCCAGCTCTGCCACCAGGAGGAATGTGGACCCATAGCCAGCTTAGGGACCCACACAGATCACTCCAGGAATCTACAGGCAAGCAACAGGCTGAGACCAAAAATCCGCTCCTATCCTTTATCAAAACCACTGCTGCTTACTTAGGATGCTCCAGGCATGATTCACCACTCATTATCTTCATTGAGCTGGAGATTAGGTTGCAATATTCCCAGATAATAGCTTTATTAGCTCTGTATTATTCTTTCAACATTATTTATTTACACTGAGTCAAGAACACTCAAAGCTTTCACTGAAACAGTAACACCAGTTCGTCAGAAAACATTTTATGCCGTGCTTTTTACAGGAGCAAAGATCCTGTGTAGAAGGAGCTACCCCAGGACAAAAGTACCCTTGCCAGTGAGGTCTTTTTGGCTCAAGGAAGCTGTAGGTGTTATGGGTGCCCCACAAGATGCTAATAGTGTGGAAAGGTAATTTGCTAGAATTTCAGCACAGGCAATGGACTGTTGTGTCCCGTTACCTGCTATGCTGGCTTTGCCAGGGCTGCTCCTGGCCCAGGGACAACTGACACTCATGGCACAGCTCACCAGGGCCTTTTTCTTGAGCTCCCATGACCTGTCTGCCTCCAGCCATCCATCCTGTCCCAGCACAGGCTGGCACCAACCCTCTTTTGGCTGGAACAAGATTGCATTCTCCCTCCCTCTCCCCTGAAAAGGGAATTAGACTGATTTAATGATAAATGTGTGGGCTCTTGGCTTTGGCCTTGCTCATCAGCCAAGACAGCACATGGGCCACTGCAAAGCTGTGGTAGCCCAGAGAAGCAGCCCAGGGTACAGGGAGTTGGCCCCAGGAAGGGCTGTCTGGGAGGTCCTGCACTATGTGCTGGTGATGTAACCAAGTCCAGATTTTCCCCCGACTTGGTGTCGCTGCAGAGGATGACTGTGGGAGATGACAGCAGCTGAGTATCCATTCACCTTTGCCCTATCCTTAATGACCTTGTCATGGAAAACAGGAGCTGACAGCCTGACCCTCCAGACAACCAGCTCCTCCCTGGGATGCAAAGGACCTTTTCTGGCACAGGGTACTCGACTTTCTCCATTTCTTTCCAAGTGACTCTCTTTGCAATCAGAGCTGTTAACCATCCTTTTAGCACACTGCCCAGTCTGGATTAAAGGGACCCACATGATGGGGATTCTTTTTGGCCCACATTCTCCCTGTGAGCTCTTGGTACCCATTGCTTCCAGAGCTGAGCACAGCCCCACATGACACCTGACACACTCCCTAGGGAGGATGCTCCAGGAATGTCATATCACCCACCTGAGTCCAGCAGAGCTGAACATGCACGTTCTTGGATAGCCCCAAACAGCCCTGCTCTGCCCAGTTCACTCCTGGAAGAAGGATTCCCACTTGGGAAGTGACTCCTTGGGAGGCACCCCCCACACAGATGCTGGGGGCCAGCTTTGATGTGTATTTCTTTGCTATTTGAAACAGTCTCTCCTGGAAGGGCTTGAACTGGAGGCTGTGTATAAAAGCTGCCATTGTTTTTATTGGGCTACCATCCATGTGTTTATAACACAGATGCCCTGAATGATTCTGCTGGCAGGAAGAGGAGGTGAAGGGGCTCCTTTGGATGTGCTCAGAAATCATCTCCATGTCCAGGACTCCTTTTAGAGCTGTTTAACATCATCCATCTTTCAAGCCTCTCACAGCACTGCCACATCTCTGGGGTTTGGTATAAACACTCGAGCTCAGTCAGTGAGACAGAGCGGGGCAGGCGGTGCAGTTACGAGATGTCCTGCGTCAGACGTGGTGCAATTTGTAGCTGCTTGGAAATGCCCTGGCAGAGAAACAGCGGCTCTGGGAGACGCACCTCTCCATTCCCAGCCCAGCCCAGGGGCAGCCTGCCAGCCCCAGAGCACAGGCACAAAGTCCTAATGGAGCTACAACACAAACTGCTCGTTTGCTTGCTGTTTGCACTCCACATCAACCAGAGCTGTCTGGAAGGAGCTCTGGATAATATTTGCTTCTGTGTTCCTCTTCAAAATCCCAGCTCCAGCTTTCTGGAGCTGCTAGGAATGTACTGCCCTGGCACTGCCTCTAACTGAAGCTCTTGTCAGCCAAGAAGGAATGAATTTGTCCCTTCTTTTGAACAACAGGAAGGGGAGTCTCCATCATCCCTCTCCCCATCTGTGGTACAGCCACCTACATCCCACCTTGGGCTCTTGTACTGAACAGCCACTGCCACCACCAGCCCAGCTCCATCTGCTCCACCTCTCTCCCACACCCATCCCTTTCCTTTGGGACATACCTTCCCTGGGTGCAGATGTCCAGCACCAAGTCCTGGTGCCCTCTATGCCTCCAGCAGCTCCTGGGACTTGGAGTGCAAGTAGATGTCTTGCCCAGGTCCAAGGAGTGGATCAGTGTCAGAGGAGGGACGTGGACATCCCTCCCTGTGCTGTGCCTCCCTCCCAGCCCCGCCGTGTGTGAAAAGCGCACAAACCGGACATTCAACTTACCAAGTCTTTGCACAAGGCCGGCCACGGCTGGGGCTGCCAGGGAATTATCAGATGCTCTTGTGGCTCTGCAGAGAAGCCAGGATTCTAAGGGAAGGGTTACTGATTGCATTTTGGCCCTGGGGAGCTGTGTTGGACAAACTGCTGTATAATCACTGCACAGTCCAGCCTGCAGAACAGCACTGTAATATTTTTCTCTTATCATCGTGCAGCTTTGGAAGCTCTTATTTGATCTCCTTTATCCATGTGAATGTGTTCAAGAATGCAGCAGCCTCTGCCTGCAGAATAGTTCCTACTGTTCCCTTTGTTCATGTGTCTGGGCTGTTCCTCAGCCTCCTCTCTCCCTTCCTGCAAAGAGACACAATCTGCATGGTCAAAAAGTATTTTTACAACTTGATCTTAGATATTAACTCAGCCATGAGAAAGGCAGAGGGCATATTTTCCTGAATATTACAGCTTTTTGTGATGCAGAGGGGAGCGTGGTGAAAGGTACCCTGAGCTCACACAGTGAATTAGCTGCTTTTAACTTCATCCAGGATCTACTCACCCATGCCCAACCTGCAAGCTGCTCTGAATTAATGCTGAAAATGGATGGCATTGGATTGGGCATATTTGGCTTATCTATCTGTTCTTCTTGAAGTACTGACCCTCTTAGTTTGAAAAAATCCACAGTAACACAGTAAATCAGCCTGGAAGAGAAACAAAGAATCTGAAGGCCATGAGAAATACAGATCCGCATTTCAATTTTTTATCCTGCTTTTTTTCTGATACAAAAGCTTATGCATGCCTTCATGCTGAAAACAGGCTGGAATTGACTTAGACATTAAAAGTGTTTAACTTGGAGACTTTTTTTTGTGAGTGTGGAACTGAATTCAGTGCTTTTCAAAAGCAGGCCTCCAGCTTTGCAAAAATGTCTCTCCGATTTCTAGATCAGCCCTTTGTACTTCTCCTTTCAGACAGGTCTGCAGCAGGTTATCCCAACATGATCTGCACAATCTTTAAACCCCATCGAGTGCACAGCTTCAAAATAAACCTCAAACAAACCTCAGCTCCATCTGAAAACCCATCTCCTCTCCATCCTCCTTGTGGAGAACCCGGAGGAAAATGTCAAATTAAACAAATGAGAACTTTGGCACTGCTGAGTTAGATCAGTTAGTCATCAAAGTTACAGCTGGAGGTTGTTAATCTGTTGGTGATTTCCAAGCAAATTATTTTTTGTATTCTGTTTACAGAATAAGAGAATTGAGATTTTTGGTTGAGCGTGGAGGCTGATGCATCACCAGCCATGGTAAAGCAAAGATGACACAGAGCTTGCTCGCACGCTGAGGAAGGTGTGCTCCTTAATTAAGCCTGAGTCAACACTTCCATTAGGAGCAGGATGGAAGGATGGCACCAGAGCCACTGGCTGGGTGGGCAGGGGCCAGAACCTGCTGAGAGCCTGATCCTGCACTGCCTGTGGCACACATGAGTGGTGAGACAAATTGGAAATCACTGGCTCAAGGCTGGATGTCTGCTTTGGCTTTCCTACCTGCCTCACTGGGAATTCCTTTAGAAATCCTTGCTGGGAATTCCACCTTAGACTGAACTTATGTGAGCAGGAGGCCAAATAGTTATTTAAATTTTTTTTAGGTCTTGTTACTTTTTTGGGTACTGAATGAAGCCAGGGAAATCATTTACTGCTGCTCAAGTCTCATGGATGTGCAGTGCTGTTAATCACAGACTTCATAAATTGTAAATTAAGGTTCCCAAAATAATGAGATTCATATTTGTTTATTTTTAAGTAGGAGAAGTTTTCTCTTTTTATTGAGGTTTTGTGCTTTCAGGACATGACGTGGTTTTTTTCCCCCACATGCAGCAGCAGAAACAACCCCAAAAATTAAAACCTCTATCGCAATTTCCTGACCCGAGAAACAGGAATTTATAAAAATATCCCCTTCCTAAAGACCCAACTGAGACCTTTGGCCATGGGCAGCATAGGTAGGGGCAGACATTTTCGTTCACAGGGACCAAATTCTTTCTACCCTGATCTCTGACCAGTGGACTCTGAACCTGCCATTGCTCAGCACCCATTATTTGATCTGCAGACTGAGGAGGAAAAAACCCCCAAAAAGCAGCTGATTTGCAACATGGCCTCTCCTCTGCTTTGTGGCAAAACCCCTTCCCAGAGTGTGGAAAGCAGTAAAACCCCCTGCCCAGCACTTCTATTTTCAAGCAATGTCAAGGTGAAAAGCCCCCCAAGTGAACCCTGAGTGTCTCTTTCCTCTGCTCGGCTCACAGAGCAGGAGCAAAGACTAAACCTCCTTTCCTGTCCCTCCTACCTCCCTGAATCCCTTCTCATTAAGGAAAGAAAAGGTCAATATTGGTGGTGTTGAAATGAAGCACAAGGACCGAACCGCCTCCCGCGCCTGGTGCAGGGCGCTGAAAGAGCCAAGCGTGAAACAACATTTTCCAGAGCCTCCATCAGCTCAGGGGGCTGGTTTGGCCTGCCAGTGTGCAAGGAAGGAGCCTGATTTCAGGAAGCAATTTGCAACCAGCCCCTTAGGAGACTAAGGGGGGAAAAAAAGCACCTGTGAGTGGGTCATAGCTTGGCCTCTCCTGACAGAAGTTTGAAAAGTCCCTGGTAATTTGGGAAATTCAAGAGGTGGTGGACAAGTCCCACCAGGAGGATGCTGAAGAAACCTGAGGCTTGCCACACCAGAGAGCTCTTGGTGAGGCTTCCCATCTTGGCCCAAGCCACTGTCTCCCCTCCACTTAGCATGTTTGCCAACCCATCCATGCAGCAAAGCTGATGCCTGAGCCTGTGTTCTCATCATGAGCACAAATTCTCAAAAGTGGCATGGAGAGATGATGTTTCCCAGCCCACCAATTTACCACCCATCTTATCTCTCTGCAGCTGTCTTCTGCCTCTCCACAGCTTCCTCTCCTGGTAGATGTTGTCCTGGTAGGTGCTGTCCTGGCCAAGCACGGATTTGGTCAGTCATAACCATCTTGTTCCACTTTTAATCCAAACACCTTCATGTTTCCTCCTGTGCTGCCTTTTACTCTTCCCATTCATACCTCATCACCCTCTTTGAGTCCTGCCTGGTGATGGTTGCAAAGATCAAAGCTGGGACTGGCACCCAAGGCTTTGAGGCCGTACCCTCATGGGGAGTAGACTCCTGTATTCTTGTGTTTTCCTGTCTGTGCATCTCCATCCAGTATTGCCTCTGCTCTTAAATCTTCTGGCACTCTGGGTGCAGAGGGATGCCCCTTTGGTCTGTATTTATCTACCATCACTTATGATGCTGTCGTGGGTGCATTATAAGAGATATTGCCTAAGCCTGGGTGAAAAACAGGGGCCAAAGCCCCTTGGCACCAGCATCACAGTGATCTGTATGCTGCAAACTGAGCAGGGATGGAAGGCTTAAGTGTCCCAGAACTTTGCAACAAATACTGTCCTGTGAAAAACAGGAATATTCTCCCTTTTCATTGCCCTGATTTGGTATCAAACTAAGTGTTTTAAAAGCCTGACTTTTCTCCAGGGATGGAACATTTGATTTTCAACCAACTTACCTCTTGCAGTCTTAAATCTGTTTTAGAAGGAACCTTTTTTTAACCTCTTTTTTTTTTCTTTTTCTGTGCAAACAGACATAATTTCTACACCACCCAATTACTCCTTTCTTGTGTACCAACAACACAAGGCACTTACCTTGGCAGACCAGGTAAAACAATGCCCTGAGGGAAGCTGAATAGGCCCTGGTGATGAGTTACAGTGTCTAACACTTCCCAAGTACAATCACAATGATTTATGACCGCTGACATGACAAAGATTTTGTCTGGTAGTGAGGAGTGATGGCTGATGTCCCTCTAAATGCTTATCATTTCTGGCAGCTTAATTGAATCCCATTAACAGATGCAACAAAACTGAGAAACATTTCTCCTCCCAGGAGTCCTCATCACAGCAAAGCAAAGACCGTGTTGGCATTACTTCCCTGTTTTCAGGAATTCTTCTTTGAAGTCAGAGGGTGCAGAAATTATCTTCCTAAAAAGAAAATGCCACCAAAGTAGTATTTTATCTTCATATTTGATTTTAGGACACCTTGGCAGGAGAACAACCTCCCATGATGGGTGATAAGAAGGGACCCTTGGAGAGTGGCTGCAGTTTTTCCCTGTGGAGTGAGGCATCCCTCATTCAGCATGCAGAGGACTTGGGCTTAGGTCCAACTTGGAGCCTTGCCCTCCTCTTGGGGGTTTTGAAGCCTTTCAGACCAGTTGAGCAAAACCTCAGATAACTGTGACAGCCAGGGCATCCAGCCCTGGCCTGCGAGGTGTTCTGGGAACAGCTCTGCAACACAAGAGCTCTGGCACATGCAAGGGAGGAATGCAGGCATTCTGACAGGCCTGCAGGCAGCTGGGAGCACTGCAGGAGATCCCACTTTGCCTGGGTGGCTGCAGTGCTGCAACGGGGCAGCGTTTGCTCAGCACCCAAGAGAGCAGCAAACCCAAGGCCACTGGAGGCAGGTGGAGGGAGAAAGCTCCATACTTCAAAGCTGCTGTGTGCAGGAGAAGGCTAAAATGTGGGAGACAGTCAGTAAGGTTCATCCATAGAAGCAATGGACACCTGTGGCCTGGAAGGACTTTTAGGAAAGATAAAGTTGTTCATACAGCATGTCCTCTTACAGCAGCTGAGCCATGCTTGTCTCTCAGTCGATTTCATGCACCAGGGTGTTATCTTTTTCTCGGGAAAGCCATGAAACTGGGTAGAATTTAAATTATACCCCAGAGAAGCTAGCTCACTTCTCTGACAGAGGTCATAATGAGGGAGTTGGGATTCCAGTTATAGCTCAGCACAGCAGATGTAGCTGGTTTTGCTGATGATAAAAATACAGCCTTGTCTCAGGAATGCTGCAGAAGTGAGGCATGCGGGTGGCTGGCTTCTTTTTTTCAGAGCTGTTGTTTAACTCTGGCTGTACTGTACAACAGTTGTTCCCATTGGGAAATCAATATTTACAGTGTAAACAGCAATGAGACATGGGCTGGGTGCCATCCAAGCACACAGCAGGAACTCTGGTGAATGCCCACACTTCAAACTGTAAAAAATGTTACTTCTCTCTCTCTTTTGGGGTAGGAGTACTTTTCATTACCAGTGATGAATACTGCTTTATTTTTACTTTGCTCTGTATGCTTTCCAAGGCCAGCTTGCAAGGAAGGAGGCAGCCACTGAAACATGGAAAGCTACATTATATATTCTCCTGTATCACACACAGCTCACCTCTTCCAATCAGAATTTAGTGCTCAGTGCACAGAATTAGCCACCCACCCCAAAGGAAAGCAATTTATCTGAGAAAGCAATCACAACACTTCAAATACTGAGCTTCCAACTTGAGCTCCTGCTTGCTGTCATCTGTATGTCATAGAATCATAGAATTGTTTGGGTTGGAAGGGACCTTCAAGACCATTTCATTGAACCCCCCCCCTGCCATGAGCAGGGACACCTTCCATTAGACCGGGAGGCTCAGAGCCCCATCCAGCCTGGCCTGGGACCCCACCAGGGATAGAAGTGTTACAGGGACTCCACTGCCTACAGAGACCTTTCCCTGGAGGACAAACACCAGTGACCTGCCTTTAAAGAGCAGGTCACTGAGGCTCAGCTGGGACTAACACAAACCTGGCAATGTGAACTTGGTGCTTTGCTGTTCCCCAAGGCACTGCCAGTGGAGGAATGCACTACAGGCAGAGTGGCACTGTCACTCTCACTTTACCTGGAAACTACGATGAGTCCATGTCCTCTTGGATTTGCAACAACACACTTGAAGCTGGCTCTGTAATACTGCCTGGCCCTGTATTCCCTCCTGTTTGCAGAAGCACAGCTGTAAGGAAAATTTTCTGTCTCTAATCTCTATTTACACAGGATGGTGATAAAGAAATTCCTCCACAATCATTTAATCTCTCTTTGGGCTGACACCACCATCTTTGTTCAGCCCAGCTCCAGAGCAGCAACACATGCAAACCCCACACGGTGATTTGTGGGCTAGGAAAGGACACTCATGTGCAAACAATCTCTGTACCAAAGTACCCCTCAAGTCTTGTGCTCAGTTTTGAACCTCTCACTGCAAGAAAGACATTAAGGGGATGGAGAGTGTCCAGGGAAGGGCAATGGAGCTGGGGAAGGGTCTGGAGAACAAGTCTGATGAGGAGCAGCTGAGGGAGCTGGGGGGATTCAGCCTGAAGAAAAGGAGCTCAAGGGGGACCTTCTCACTCTCCACAACTCCCTGACAGGAGGGTGGAGCCAGGTGGGGTGAGTTTCTTCTCCCAGATAACAAGTAACAGAGGAAATGGCCTCAAGCTGTATTGCAGGAGGTTTAGCTTGGGTATTAGGTGAAATTTCTTCACTGAAAGGATAGTCAGGCACTGAAACACGCTGTCCAGGGCATGATTGAGTCACCATCCCTGGAGGTGTTCAGGTGTGTGGGTGTGGCATTTTGGGACATGGTTTAGTGGTGGGTTTAGGAGTGCTGGGGTAACAGTTGGACTCAATGATCTCAGACGTATTTTCCAACCTAAACAATAATGTGATTCTAAGTTTTTTGCTGAGCACTACGAGTGAAAATGAGTGAGATGAATATCCCACCAGGCAGGACGATACTGAGAGGAAGGACAGCCCCATCTCCTGGAAGCTGAGGTGATAGAAGCTCTTGCCCAATTTTGGCAAGAGATTCGAAGCAAGAAGCCTGTTTTGGGGTGAGTTTCTGCTGTAAATTCAGCTGGCTGTCTGCAGCAGTGAGGTGCCACTGGCATACGTGCTGTCCCCACCGTGAGCTGGCCTGCTCATGTCAGTAAGCTCTGAGCAAGCTCTGCATGAACTCACTGCCTGGCCCTAAAGGATTGGCAAAACAGGAAACTCTTTCAAAGGTGTCTAAGGACTTGATGTTGACGTTTGAATTTCCCTTTCATATCCCCGCAGCATTTTTGTCCAGGCGCTTTATCCCTGCAGCGCAAAGCTGTCATTTATTTGTAGTCAGAGATTTTGTGCTTTTGAAATGAAAGCCAAGGCAGACAGAAAATAAAAGTATTCCAAGACACTTTAGTGCATTAGACAAGTGTTAATTAGGGGAAGCGGAGTCTTTCCAGCCCTTGGGGCGAAGCATATCTTGCGTACAAATAATTCAGAAAAAGGCAAAGCTGTTCTGCTTAGTGAGATTTTTGGTCCTATATGGTTTGAGGAAAACACAGAATGTACTCATCAGTGGAAACAGAGTTATAACACAGTGAGAATAACTCAGAAGGAGCTGACGAGGTCTGAGGCCAATGCAGAATGCGTGGCCACAGCTGGGAAAGCAGCATCCTTGCTCAGCCAGGCACACAAGCAAGAAAATGGGCTGAGAAAACATGGCAGGGTTATTAAAGGAGCTCCTCTGGTCACAGTCCTGCTTGTGAAATGGGATCTGTCTGCTCACAGCCTGTGATCACAGTAGCAAGCAGGGTATCTCCCTATCTTTCCATGAGCTTCTGGGAACCAGCTCCCAAAGCAGCAACTGGCGGTGATGGTTATTAAAAAATACAGTCTTGAAGCTGCACCGAAAGCTGGCCACACTGTCCTGCCAGTTTTCGGCAAACTGTGCACTTGGAAGAACTATGGAAAAAAATCCACCAAGAATCTGTGAATATAATCTCTTAGGTGAAGCTCTGTGCCACTTTTTATCCAGCTCAGCAAATGTTAATGCCCTGCCCCTGAATTCAAATTCCCATCAGAGCCATTTTCCCCAGACAATGGCATTCTTTGCCCTGGTAAACACAGAAAGTGGGCATTTTCTCAGAGGAAGTTAATTTGGCTGTTTAGAAAAGCCCTCCACACACACCAAAAAAAAAAAAAAAAAGTGGGAAACAAAACCTTTTCAATAATCTGGGAAAGCATTATCACACAAAACCTTTTCTGCTAAAGGGAAAAAGGGAAACACTCTCCCCAAGCCATTGAGATGTTAAGGGACAACACATTAATATTATCTTAAATGAAGAAAATTAGATGTCCTTGCATTTAATTTTACCAGTACACATACCTTCCATTGAAGTTCTGACTTTATTTCAAAAGAGTGATTCATTCATTTAGCTTTTGGTTCATTTTAAATTTATTTTAGGAATCATACTAAATCTCACTTTGAAAGTGCAGAATGATTAATTTCTCAACTACATTTTTGCTTTGAAGTGTCTTTTGGCTGTTAATAAAATAAGTCCTTTTACATTTTCTTCAAAGTCACAAAACATAAATACACGTGGATGCTTTGGGCCAAAGGAGGGGGCTGAAAACCTGTCTGGCAGTGGGAATTTAGCTGAAAGGAGGAAAGGAGCTGCTGTCTTACCACCCTGGGGAAAAATTCTGCATTTGTTCAGCCAAAACTGCTGCATCTGGAGGCAATGGGAAAGTTGGGACTGGTCTGAAGAGACCCTGATTTAGAGGGTAGAGTCTTGGGCAATGAACATCACATTTTTTTTAGAAAACCACTAGTGCTTTCACAGCCCAGATTTCATAAACCTAATGTCTGTCTGCCTGAAAGTTAATTGCCTTACAGCCGTGCACTCAATGTTTGCTTCGTGGTGAATACTGTAGTAGGCTCTGTGTCCAGCTCAGAGCTCCTTTTGGAGTGTATCTGGAAACACTCGTGCCTGTGAGACATGGAGAAACATGTAGGCTCAGAGGAGCAATTGCCACCTGGCAGAGCTGGGCAGCAACCCTCAGAAGCCACTGGCTCAGGCTGGCTGAAGATGAGCCTCAAGTGCTCAGGAGTGAGATTTTTTACAAAGGCCACAGTCAGAGCAGAATGCTAAACTCAGGTGCTGATGCTCTGGACCACTGCAGTAGTGCAAAGGTCCTTCCACCCTCAGGGAAGCATTTCACCAGGAGCACTGATGCTACAAAGCAATTTCCATCCCAAGCCAGCAGCTGTGTTGCCATCATGACACAGAAGGAGGGAGAAGGGAGAAAAAAATCAAAGCAAGTTGGAACTGAGCAAGGGGTATATCACAAAATGAGTCCTCTCTGGAAGACATAGTTCTCAAAACCAAAAATCTTTCTTTTGCTAAAATATCTCACATTTCTGTTAGGGAGAGTCCCATTTAGCTGTTGCACTTTGGTCACTTAGCTCTAAACCAGAAAATGCCACTGAACATCACATATTTCCTTTTTAAGCTTAAGATCATTTGACAGTATTTCCTCAACTGACCTCCCACAGCTACCTCGAGGAGTCCAACTCCTCTCCTAGGGGCAGGACACTTTGGAAGACTACATGTCCTGAAGCGACCCACTGCAAAACTTGGGTGGGAAAAAAATTTGGCCATGTGGGAACTGCCTGATTTTAGCAGTATTGAGGGAAAGGAGGTTTGGGGTGTGAAAGCAGCTCTGGGCAGAGGAGAGAAAGGTGGTGCTTTTGCACTGTACTTCCCGTGATCCAGTAGGACAAAATGGGTTCTCAACGGGCAGCAGAGTTTCAGGTTGCCCAGAAAGGTTTCCATGTGAGGAGAACCTTTGTGCCAAATACATCAGCCAAGGGAATCCATCCCCTTCCGAGAAGAAGGAAAAATCAGAATTTTCCTTGTAGAAAATTGAAAAGTTTGGAGTGAAAGTCAGTGCTGGAATGTCCCCAGATGTCCGTCTGGGTTTTGCTAACCAGCAAGGCCCGACTGTGAAGAGGGGATCTCAGCAGCCAAGAAATGCCCTCTTGCTCTTGGGCCTTCCATGGCACGGGCAGCACAAGTGAGAGCCCTTCCGTGGCCTTTGCCTTCAGCAAGGCCCCACTTTGGGCCAGCCCTGAATTCCCTGTGAAAGCAGCTCAGATTTACACTGCCCGGCCTGAAGGATGCCACAGGACAGACAAGCTCAAGAAGGTGCTGCTGCAATCCAGCTTAGGCTACAGCTTCCTGCCCTTGTGTCTCTGGAGCCTTGGAGGGGAAGGCTGCCTGGCTTGCAGTGACTTTCACCAGCTCTCCTGCTAACAGCCCTGGGCACCCCAAGGCTGCTGGGTCTCAGCAGAGGCAAGAGCAGGAAGAAATCCTCACCCAGCTTTGGAGATGCCTGAGAGGAGCAAAGACGAGGACAGTGCAGAGAAGCCACAATCAGCACTGCACAGCTGCTTCTCTCAGCCATCAATTCAAAGGTTACTCTTTGGGTTTGGGGTTTGTGTTGTGTTTTGTTTGGAGCTTTTTCTCCCAAAGGAAAACCTGTGGCATTTGCCATATTGCACACCTGGATTTGAGTGGTCCACTCTCGGTGCTGCCTAGATGGAACACAAAATTCCACAGGTGCCTTTGCCCCTCTGCTTTCCCCTGTTACCATGTGTCAGTTCAAGGGGTTGATGGGTAACAGCGTTTCTCTTCTCTCACCTTTTGCTCAGGAGCTGGGAGAGCTGCCCAAGCCCCTCCTCTGCCCCAGCTTGACCCTAGGAGGGTTCTGCAGGAGGGTATGGTGGCTCAGTTGCCAGTGGCTCATCTGCCAGTGGCTCAGCTGCCAGCACCAGTGCTGGCCAAGGTGGAAGGCTCATCTGTATTACCCACACCTGGGGGCTGGCTCCACCCTTCTGCCAGGGAGTCCTAGAAAACAAGAAAGTCCCCCCTAAGCCTCCTCTTCTCCAGTCTCAGCCCCTGCAGCTCCCTCAGCTGCTCCTCATCAGACTTGATCTCCAGACCCTTTCCCAGCTCTCTTCCCTTCCCTGTGCTCAGGCCTTTGCCACCACTGCTTTGGGACCTGTTGCAGCATTCCACACTCCACACAGGCATGTTTTTATTTAACCATTGCTTGCTCGAGTAAGAGATTAACCCCTTTTCTTTGCAGTGACCTAACTTGCAGTCTGATTGCTGACTCTGCTTGTTTTCTTGCATTTTGCATCACCTCCACAAAAGAAAAAATCATCATACGAAAGAAACCGCTGCTAGAGGGGAGTAGAGAAAGTCAGCAAGTACTTTGTGGGCAATTTCCATCCTTTATTCGTCAGTGGGTGTGATTTGGGCTAGCCAAACGATTGGAAATGGTTGTTTCCCTCTTCCCCTGCTCAGGGTGCTTTAACAAGACTAGGAACCAACGAGAAGCAAGGGAAGATTGATGTTCTGGAGAGGACAAGCACGTCTGCAGCCATTCACTTGTTATGCTTCTCCAGGACCAGAGTGGAATACATAAACCTCTGGCTCCAGCTAGAGGCCACTCACGGCTGGGTTTCTAAGCTGAACAGAGCTCTCCTTAGGAAGTATCACACTGCTCTGTTAAGGTGTGTGGTACAACAGGCCCAATATCTCCGAGGGAACAAGAAGACAAGAGAATAGAGAAATTGCTTGCTTCCCGGGAAGTGGCTGAACATTACTCGTCTATGAGAAGTAGAGAATAAACGTTTTTTCTCCTTTACTTTTGTGTGCACAAACTCTCAATTTTTTCACTTTAATCAACAGCTTTATCTCAACTGACTACTTGTTTTCTATCTTATGTTCTGTCCCCTGTCGCACTAGGAAGGGGAGTGATGGAGTGGCTTAGTGACCACCTGGCATTCAGCCAAGGTGAACCCACTACACCCACTTTAAAAAAGGGTAGAAAGGAACACTCTGGAAATGACCAACACGTCAGCCTCACCTCTGTGCCTGGGAAGATCACGGAACACATCCTCCTTGAAGCTATGGTAAGGCACATGGAGAACAGGGAGGTGATTCGGGACAGCCGAGGGTGAGTCCTGCCTGACCTACCCAGTGGCCTTCAATGATGGAGTGAGTACATGAAGGGACAAGGGAAGGGCTACAGGTGTCATTTATCTGGACTTCTGTAAAGCCTTTGACATGATCCCCACAACATCCTGTCTAAATTGGAGAGAGATGGATTTGGTGCCTGGACTGTTGGATGGATAAGAAATTGCATGCATGGTGCTTCCAGAGGTCAAAAGCTCAGAGTCAGGATGGACATGGGTGACCAGTGGCGTCCCTCAAGGGTCTGTTCTGGGAGCAATGTTTCTTAATATCGTCATTAATGCTGTTGACAAAGGGATCGAGGGCATCCACAGCAGATTTGCTGATGTCACCAAGCAGAGTGGGGCAGTTGCCACACCTGAAGGACGGAATACCAACCTGAGAGATGTGGACGTGCTTGAGGAGAGGAACCACGGCAATCTCATGTGGTTTAAAAAGATCAAGTATGAGGCGCTGCACCAGAGTCAGGGTAGGCCTCAGGATACATCCAGGCGCAGTCTGGCCCCTGGACGCAAAGAGGATGGGAGCTCCTGCCTGTCTGTGCCCTGTCAACCTGTCGGGTATGCCCCAGGGCAGCCAGGCTGTGACTGCAGCCATGTGTCCC
>VXBC01002563.1:82041-94302 GCA_013399945.1 Ploceus nigricollis | reverse complement strand
GAAACCTTTTACTATCAGAAGGACAAAGAGAAGTCCTGAAGAATGACGGGCAAAGCTACAGCCAGTGCTGACAGGAAAACAGATTAGAGGGGTTCAGGTCCTTGCTGGAGACACGGGGGCCTAGGTGAGCTGGAGAGCAGTAAACATGCTGTTTTACCTGAAACATTACAGGCTGCAGCCCGTTTTTCATAGATTCATCGTTTTTCATAGATAGCTAGCACAGAAGTGGATAGCAGAACAATATACCAAAAAATAACAGGACAAGATGTATTCTCTGACCTCTCCCAAGCAGTAATGTGGGGACAGGCCCAGAGAGCGGTGGTGAGCGGTGCTGCGTCCAGCTGGGGACGGTCACCAGTGGTGTCCCCTGCGCCTGGCACTGCTGAGGCCACCCCCAGATCCTGGGCTCGGCTCTGGGCCCCTCCCTTTGGAGAGGCTGTTGAGATACTCAGACATGTCCAGGCAACAGAGCTGGGGAAGGGTCTGGAGCACAAGCCCTGTGAGGAGCAGCTGAGGGAGCTGGGGGTGTTTAGCCTGGAGAAAAGGAGGCTCAGGGGGGACCTCTCTGCTCCCAGCATCTGCCTGAAGTGGGGGCACAGCCAGGTGGGGGTTGGTCCCTTTCCCAGACACCACTGACAGGACACAGCCCCAGGCTGTGCCGGAGGAGTTGAGCTGGGCACCAGAAACAATTTCCTCACAGAGTGATTGGGCCACGGAAGAGGCTGCGAGGGAAGTGGTGGAGTCACCGTCCCCCAGGGTGTTTAAAAAAGGCTGGATGTGGCACTCAGTGCCATGGCTTATTTCATAGGGTCGTGTTGGGTCATAGGTTGGGCTTGGTCTCAAGGTCTTTTTCAACCTACTTGATCCTGTAACTCTGTAATTGCTACCATTAAACTCTGCTGGTAGTGGCTCAAGCCAAGGCACTCAGCAACCAGCAGCCACTGGCTTTCTTCAGAGCACTAATTAGCTAACCATTAGGCATTCGTTTCACGTGTGTGGTGCTGGGCACCATCACAGAGAGGACCCACAGAATGCAATAGTGCCCTGTTGGCATTACAGCTGTGGTTGCATGCTCAGTGTCTGGTGGTTCAGTGGGTTACACCGGCTTGAAATGAACTTGGCCACTGTGACTGCTGTGTGTTATTTTCAAGTGCTACCTACTCACCTTAGGAAAGGAAGCTGCATGTGTTTCTGCAGCTTTTAATTATCACAGCGGTGTCAAAGCAGCTGTGATTGCCAGTGCCCACACAGCATACACAGATGTGCTGTTTGTCTAGGCAAAGACCGCATTGCAGCTTTTCAACACAACAAGGTGGGAATCTCATTGTTTGAAAAAAATGAAAAATACCATTTTAGTCACATTTAAGTTCTAGCTAGTTCTGCTGGGTCATATGAATGCTCTTCCAACGCTGTAAAGCATTTATTTAAAAGTTGAGATACAATTTACATTGAATGCACTGGCTCAATGAAAGTTACATTACTATTAAGGATCCCACTATGAAAAAGAGTACAAATATTTCCACCAATAACTAAGAGATTTTGTGAATGTTGAGAAAATCTCTAGCTCCAAAACCAGTTAAAATAATCCAGTAGCATGTGATTCTATTCTCTTTGTTTCAATGTTCATCCAACCTTCATAAGAAGACCCTCTGGATTTCACAGAAATAAGTAAGAAAAGCAAAGGTGTGGTAGTATACTTGAATTCACCATATATAGGATGTACTTCCACTGGAATGCTTGAGGAGTCTGCAGTTCCAAAACGGGCTGTGTGTGTGCTCATAAATCCATTATACAATTGCTCTGAACCCATTTGCTCGAAGAATGTTTCTTACTCTAACATTTTTTAAGCATCAGGATTTCTCCTCTGTTTCCCTATTTGTCTATTTGCAGTTGCAGGGTTGCAGTGAACTTTAAATAAAGTCCTCAATCCACCAAAGAGTTTACTGAGAAATAGTCAGTCTGGTTTTTTGTAATACTGTATGTGACTCATTTTCTGCTCTCCAGACCTGATGAAAAGGTATGCTGATCCTAGGACACAGAGAAATAACACTGGGCACCCAGTCACAAGCATAAAAGAATATATTTTTTCAACTTCTAAGGACAGTTGCGTTTTGGGTTTGTTTGTTGTTTGGTTTTTTGGGTGGGTTGTTTAGTTTGGTATTTTTTTTATAATATTGGTTGGTTATTTGGAAGCTTCAAGGAGCAAAAAGCATGGCTGCAGAGAGCCAGTGACGAAAGACACACTGGTTATGTTTCCCTGTACACCCCTCCACGCACTGTCTGTCCTTCCAGCAGCTCAGTCTGTCTTGGAAAGGCAACCAGCCGTGCTGCCCGGGTGGCCCAGTTTTGCACACTGGCCCCAGGGTGCTCTGCCTGATGCCACGTTACAGAATCCAACCTTACAGCTCCCATTCCTTCCCCTTGCAGTCATAAACTGCACTCCAGCAAGGACTACAGAGTTCTGATTTACTTAATTTTCTCGTCACTTAGATTAAATAAAAGCACCTTCCTGCTGTCGGGCATTCTAATTTACTTTCCCCCCTCCAAAAGAAATAGTTCAAACAGTACGTTTAATCAATTAATTAAGTATTAAAGGCAAACCTCCAACATGCATCAGGCTCAGTCCTCGAGCGTTGGTCCAAGGCACCAGGTACTGAACTGGGCATAAGACCAAAGCCAAAACAAACCTATTTCAGGTATGACTGGAAAGGCCCAGCCACCTGTACATGGAGTATGTCCTGTTAGTGTGTGAGTCGGTACCTCACTTCCCAGTGCATCTTGGCAGATTGCTGCTGCATTAGAGTACAAAGTTAGCAGTGTAGAGTACCAAAACAGTGGTGCTTTGCAGTAGGCTTGCTGTAACAAAGCCTGTAGCACACTCAGTGCCTAAATATGCAGCGTTTCAAACAGTGCCTGAGATCTCACTGTGGTAGCTCAGGAGGGGGTGCTCCAACACTGAGTTTTGCACTGCAGTGCAGCATAGCCTCACCTCCAGGAGATGCTCTTCCTGCATCAGCTGTCACACTCATACTTCCTGAAATTCCAGGACTGATTCTGGCTTAAATATTTTTGTTTCCGCACTGTAATCCCCTCAAAAATCCTTCAGGGGCTTGAAGCTTTGTTGGAGGTTTCTCTCTCGGGTCACAGCACTGGCCTGTGTTCTCAGCAGTAAGGATTAATGCTTTCAGAACAGTGTGCTGCTACAGCTAACCCGAGACTGTGATCTGGAAACTCTTGGTAAATGATACACAGAACCATGTCTGAGAAGGAGGCTTTCTGGCTTGATCCAAAGTATTGTGCTGGAAAGGGTGTCTTTAACAGCAGCACAGTGATCCAAAAGCGAGAACACCATCAGCTTCCAGAAAAGCTGGTGTCAAACGTTACAAATTCATCGTAAAGCTAAGTCTCTGCACAAGCACTAAATCAGAATCCTGCTTAGCACCCATCTAACAGCAGGGCCTCACTGCAAATTACTCCATTCATCTAGCATTGCAACCACTGCAGTCATTAATTCTTCATGATTTACACATCTGGTCTTCCAGCCTGTCTCTGTGACACTCCAGTTCACACGTTATGGTATACGAGTTCACACCTTCATAATACCAAAGGGAATGTGCAGACTGGACTTTGAGCACCCACCCTGTCCCCAGACACAGAGCTCCTCCTCCACCCAAACACTGCCACAGCTTCCAACCAGCTCAGCACCCAGCAGCAGCAAGTTTACNTAATAAATAAATAATCATCATACCCAGAGATGTTTGATCATTAATGCCAGGCACTTTGTATCTCAAAGGTCTGCCTACAAGTCAGAAGATGAACCAACAGTGGTACCAGCAGGCTTGGACAGTTACTCCTCACCTCTTTGTAACAGGAGACAGATCAGGAATGAGGCTTGGCTGCTTTTGTGTAGCTCCTGAAAACTATGATCTGGAAGGCTGACACAGCTTCTAAAATAATAATTCTTGCCTTTATGGTCTCCATAGGTCTCTAGTTGTCTCTCTTGATTACTCGCTCCATTTGCAGTTATAAGCTGCTGTTGGAATAGTTACAGATCTGACAGAAGAAAGTTATTTTAAAAAGTAGTAGGATTTACAGTTTTATTATCACCTACTGAACTACAACAGTTCTTACGACTATAAATAATTTCCCAAGGTAAAAATTATCAAAAGGAATCTGATTTACTGGAATGAATTAACTTATGCAATACTTGGCTACCATTTCTCATCCAGCCATGAAAGCACCAGAAATGCCCATTTCTAACGCGTTCAGTGCAATGCAGTGACACAGGGCTAACACTTTCCTCATCAGAAGATTCTGAAGCACACTTCCAGTTAATTAATTCAGTATTGACGCACTTTGACCGAACAGAGTACTCCAAGTTCTGATACAGAATTAGTAGAGTGAAGAACAGAGCATTACAGTGGCTGACCGTGTGTCCCACAGTAAATGGCCCTACAGAGCAGCCTCCAGCTCCCCCAGTCCCAAACTGTCACACACAGTGTCACCTACCCGTCCTCTTTGGAACCAAACATGACAACACAAATGTGTCACCGTTCTGGGGATCTCAGTGAATTAATGTCTCCTCACCGACACAAATGAGATTTGGATAATCAATTAAAACACTTGCATTTACAATTACCACGAGTAACTGTCACAGTTTTATGTAGAGGCTGGCCCTGCCCCTCTGTAACGCACAATTTTGAACCATTGCAAAGTTATCTCGGATCAGCTTTCCCCTGCTTTCACAGAGAGGAAGAAATGGTGAAACGCACTTCTCAAGAGCACAGACGTGGTGACTAAATCACCTGTGGTGACTAAATCACCTGTGGTGACTAAATCAGTGGGAGCTAAGCCAGCCGTGGGTCTCATTACGGACATGACCGACCTCAAAAATCACCAGATCAGACCACCAGTGCTCAAGTTAGTCTGTTGAGCAGCACATCTCAAACTTTTGCTCCCTAATCATTGCTATTTATTACAAATTATACAAAGCAGTTGAGGATCTTAGGCATTGAGGAGTAAATTTTAGTATGAAATCATCCACGGCAATAAATTGATAGTTACTGTCAGAAGCTCTGCTTGAACTCCTGATTTGACACAGTCTTCTACACAGTCACATTTACTAATTTACTGTTTGCAAGTGAGACACCCTCCCTGGTGAACTTGAGTAGTTTCTTGTCCACAGAAAATCCCCTCCTCAGAGATGGGACTCAGAAGGCTCTTCTGTAACTAAACAGTGATGATGTATTGATGATATATATGATACTTAACCCCTGGTCACCCTTCCTGTAACACTCTTGGCAGTATCAGTACAACAGACTTAAGTTTCAAAGCACTTGACTCTGGAGCAGATAAAGCCTATTAGAGAAAAGAAAAAAAAATACACAGTCATGTGTTATATCTCATTTAAATTTAGTGGAAGTGAGTTCATGACACCATGAGCACTTTGGGACACGGTTTATTTATGAAAAGAACAACAATGTACTAGCATTTCACGTTTCTTTATGTGCACCATTTTCACAGTTGCTTCATTAATGCAAAAATAGACTCTACCAACATGGCACAACTTTGGTTACCTGTTAATTAAACTTAGAATACCTACATTATTAACAGAAATATCAAACTTCGAGAAGGAAAACAGTATTATTTGCTGCTGTGGTGCTTATATATGGATATTCAGGTGCATACCTGAATCCGGACTGTGATGGGTGTGACACGTGTGTAACAGATCAGACACTGCTCCAGTATCAACCCAGAAAATACCAGAAAGGACCCACTGACAGGCTACATAAACTGTGAATGTTAAACTCCTCTCTTGATCTTTCTGGGCCAAATCAGTGATTCCTTCGATTGTTGTGTAAATAATGGCTTTTCAAAGTAGCAATTCCTAAATGCCCGTGATTTACTCATCAGTGCAGCAGCAGTTCTACATCTTTGCACCACGGAAAGAACAGAGCAACGATTTCCTAGAAACCCAGTTAACTGGCAGCCTCACTAAGGCTATCAAGAACTGCATGAAAGGGAGAGGAAATTATTCTTTTACCACTGCTGACAAGCCTTTCAGGCCAAAAAAGACACATATAGCCCTTTCAATGGAAAAAGAATGATTCCATTAGCAACTACATAGAATACACTTCGTACACCAAAAATTTCTGATCTCACATCAAATTTGGCACTAGATGAACATAAAAAATGTTAACAAATCAAAAAAAAAAAGGTGTAAGCTAAAACTTTCCTGAATAGTACAAATAGCTAAAATATAATTTTCGCTGTCCATGTTCTCCTGTATTAAGCTTGACAATCTTAAAACTGACTTGTCATGACAATAAAAAAAACCATTTTGCCCTCTTGGATAGTAAGAGTTCACATGTTCAGAAAACAAGCTGCAGTTGGTAGATAGATAGACACTCAACTGTAGTATTCACTTAAACAACACAGAACTGAAGTGTTAACAGCCTCACCTCCCGAAGCTGGAGGGAAAGCATCTGCCTCCACCTGTTGAGCAGTTTATTAAGCTGTATCACATTCAACACAATACAAAAGAAACATTTGTGCTAACGTGCTCACGTCTTGCAACAGGACTTACCTACAAATGAGGCAGTCTTGAAGAGTGTGGCTCTCTTACATTAAAAAAATCCTTTTGTACAGTGCTTTTAGTTTTTAACATAATTTTAATTACACTTTTCAGCATATAAAAATAAAGCTAAACTACAAGCTGAACACTTTGCTTATGTATTAGCAGACAAAATTAAATTTCGGATTTTCTTTAGGCTCTAGCACTTAATGATATCTACATATATTGAATTCTCCACACTCCAGTCTCTGGTGAGAAAACTACATCTCTCTGAATTGTGTACTGATTGACATGATTTTAGCCATTTACAGATTTCAGCATTTATGCCACTAAGTCAAATTTTCACTTCCAAAATTATTATAACATCAAAGGTGATATTTGATTGCTGTAAAATGGAAAGTACCATATGTCCCAGGTAATGATTCAGAATTCACATCTTTCAGACTGTTTTACCACTACAATGCTATTATCACACTAACATTTACAAAATCCAAGATTATTTTGTCTGGTTTTTTTTCTCTAACAATAGATGAGCTCTGATCTTCTTTCCCTACAAAAGTGATGCAGAGATGCTTCAGACCTAGAAGCAGACAACACCATTATGGCATTACTGCTTGCAAGGGTCAAACTCATCAGTGAAAAATAACTAAATAAGGACTGGCAATACATATACAATAATTTATAACATACATAACAGGATTTACTTATTATCTCTTCCTGAGAACAATTAAAAAAAAATCACTTCCCTAAACTAGTAACTATTACAAGACAGCAGTACAAGCTAAGGGCAAAAGAGAGAACCTACTATGTAACAGATCTGAAGAGTTTCAACATCATTTCAGGTGTTGCCTTAAATGTAACTGGCCAGTGAACACTGGCACGCAAGGCAAAGCACGCTGCTACGAATTCAGCTTCATTCTGGCAGCACGAACGGCACTGAGGTGTGCACAGCTCACTTCAGAATCCAAGCTGTGCACAGGCTGCTGCCAGCCCGCTAACACAAGGCTAGCTCAGATGTATCTAGCTGAAACTGCCATAAAAGAAATTAGCAGGTGATTACCTAATAGTCAAGACCCACATCTCACCCACTTCCCAAGGATTCTTCAGATATTTCTAGTTTCTAACCAAGTGCTTTTATCATCCCTAATCCCCAATTTCAACATATGAAAACTAAGAATTATTTACATACCATACTACTATTGGAGGTGGCAAACAGAATTCCATGCCTCACACCTGTGTAAATCCATTGACTTTGATGAAATCACCCAAGGCACAGCCACCTCTGTTTTGAGCTTGATATCCTGTTTGATCCACCAAATTCTCTTCTGCCACCTTTTTTCAGAATGCAATCCAGAACCCTCTTGGGAAATAGCTGTGGGCACTAATGGACACTTAGGTGGTTTATGTGATCTTACAAAATGGCAACGTATAATTACTCTTCTCAGCAATTTACATTTCCAAGTAAGGCCTGATTCAGGTGAAACCACACGTAAAACAATACAGCTGCCATGAACCACACTTCTGAAAACCTCCACCCAAGCCAATCCCATTTACAGAGTGCCAAACCAGATGATGTGGCAGAGCCCCCCAGCACAGGAGCTTGTCAGAGGAAGGTCGATGGACATTCAGGGGACGGTGCACCCAGTCCTGCAGAGCGGGGTGGCACTTCACTGCTGTGCCACTCACCAGCTTGTGAGTGAGCTGCCCTCTGCACAGACAACCCTTCACAGACTCACAGCTCTCCAGGGGGGCTTTTAGGAACACTTGATGAGATGGACAGATCATAACTACCGCACAGACCTGCACAGCATTTACAGAACAAAACCAGATTATACACTATTTGCAGGAAAATATGACTTGAGCAGGGGAAGAAACGTGTGTTTGGTGGCTGGTTGCTTTGGTTGGTTCTTTTTTCCTTAACAAAAAACCACCTGAACAAAAACCCTAAAAGCCCCGAGACACTTTTTGTAAGGGAACCACAATTAATACACAATATAACAATGTGCTGCACATAGCCTCACAGAGGTGATAAGCTAGCTAGTGAGTTAAGGCTGCCATCCATAACTATTAACTTCCAAAGGCACATTTCCCAGCTAAGTGTACACAACCCTTCATGTATTTTATAACTGATACATCACAGAACTATGCTGTTTCAAGATAACAAAACTCAAGAAACCAAACTAATACCAGCTAAAACATGAGACACTGAAAGAGTGCTAGTTCTTCTCAACAGAGAAATTTAGCTTTTCAAAGAAAACGTAAATAACACACATATGTTTTCACTAATATCCACACTTAAAATGAAAGAAGCTCTATGAGTAAATCCAGATGGTCTAAAAATATTCCTTTAATAAGTATGTACCAGCAGAAACATCCCTCTAAAATACTTACTTTATTAGTGAAATGGTACCAAAGATAACAAGTATACAAACAATCTCTTTGCTCTATGCTACTTACACATCATAAATAAGACAGCTGTTGTTGCAAGACACAATCTTTCACAGTCTTCCTGTAAGCATACAGATTTTTCATTCTTTTATCAGAATTAGCTGTTTACCAGCCAACAGCATGTGGCTTAAACATCACAAAAATGAGTGTCTATACTTTACATGGTAAAGCATTTTCTGTTGTCTTAAATGTACACAGTGGCAAGAACATTAAATCTTATAGAAAATGAGGAGTGATTAAGCAGCTTCACAATCAAATTGGATTTCATCACCTTAACAGTTGGGCAAAGTTTTCATTCCCTGTAATGTGCTTCCCTTCCACTGAAAAAACTAACTATGCGGAGGAAAAGTAAAACAAGTAGAAAGCAAATAGCCAATGCATTTAGTTTTTTATTTTAACTGAAAGAAATAACACTTCCCATGAGGTAAGGCAATTAATAATTTGATTGCATTAAGTTGTAGTAAAAATAATCTACGCGATTTTAGTTATGTCTTAAAAGCATAACTTACCAGAAATCTCATATAACCGATTAAATGACTTCAAAGAACAAAAGCCATGTTTTGCCATGACAAAACCACCTGTTTTGTCATTCTCTTCTTGCATGCTTTCTCCACAAAAAAAAAAATCATAAAATAATCTCTGCTATGTAAGCCCTGCATAAATTAGAACTTTCTTCCTCAAGTGATTTATCCCCCATTTCTTTGCACGCCATTCCTTTTGTGTCGCCCAACAGGTATCACAGAAAACAACAGAGAGGTAACAATTAAGGCCATCCAAATGTATATTATATGTCTTAAGGGCTTCCTTTGATGCAGGTGATCAGAGCACACTTTGTATTCAGCTACTGCTTTTGTACAGTGGTGGTCCCCAAATTACATCTTTTCTCTTATTTATAAATCTCTTCTAAGAACAAAAAATAAAAGTAAAATGGAGCTTCAGTATTTTAACAAGTGAATCAAACAACCACTCTGGCAAGTCACTTGCATTTCTGTCTACAGTATGGTGGTGGCTAAGTAGCAAGAGAGATCATATAAGATTTAGCTAAAAATGTGTAACAGCACGTATACATTTCTAGAAAATACCACATTTTAAGAAGGCACTAAAGCTTCTGCTTGTGCTCCCATATTTTTTTAACAAAAAAGGAAAAATTTATTTTCTTAATGGCACCTGTACTATTCTCAGCTGAACAGACACACTGCAGTACATTGCAAAACAAAGCTGTAAGTTCTGGTATCATCACACAGATGTGCTCACTTCTCTATGGACAAAGAAAACAACAAAACAAAACAACCCCAAAACAACCCTGTAAACTAACCTAATATCTGTAACATGGCAATGCTCCTTTTAGGAACAGAAAAAGCGCATGCATCGTTCAAATACTTTATAAGAAATATTAATTTCAGGGATATTAGTAAGAAATTATTTTAAATAATAAACCCTACGAATCTCAAGCAGTGAGCAAATGAAAAACATACTACTCTGTGAGTATTTAACATAAGAACAGGAAAACCATGTTTATGCTTAAATCCCCTTTTCCTACAGTTGTCATTTACAAGGAAAGAAAGTGTGTATATTTATGCACCATTTTCAAGCACATCAAACAGCACACATTAAAGTTTTTGTGGATTTTTTAACCTACAGGGCAAAACAATACAAAAGTCATCAACAAGCAGTATTTTAAACAACCTTCAATGCATATCTTCAGCTTTTTTTGGGAAGTACAGGTTTACATCTTTCAGTTTCTAGTTATTTGTAACAGCTTATAGCAAAACTTAACATAAATCATTTTACAAGTACAGCCATCATGGAAATGCATGGATTTTCAGAGATGAATAGTTCTGATGGCATCTGCCTTTTCATGGAATTAACTACTGGTCTGTGCTCTCTTGCTTCACAGCAAGAAAACAACAAAGCTATCACATGAACTGGAGGAGCTACTAGTACTATCAACACGTTCAGGTTGATTGCTTTGACATTTTCTTCCTCATTCTGGGAAACAAAATGCTTTGGATTTCGTTCCTTAGTTGAATTAGAAGTCCATTCTTTGCTTTATACCTCTTCCATTTTAATTGAGAGATTTTCTTCATTTGGTTGACAATTCCCATTCTGTTGTAGCTTGACTTCATCTGTCCTTTGTGTATCTCTATTGTCTACTTCCTTGTCAGTTTCTGAACTCTGATCTTCTTTATTGTTATCTTTGTCCTGCCAAAGACAAAATTATTTGACAACAAAATAATACTCTTAGCATTACAGGCCATGACTTACAACCAACGCTCAATAATTTTATTGTTTCAATTTTTACATGTGTATCTTGTGTCTGCAAATTTTAGAACGGAGGTGTCAGCTTCTTTGCCCCCCCACCTTTTTTTTTTAAAATATGCTTTCTTTTCAGTTGGCTGAAGTTCGGCACTCGTAACAACCCGTCACCCAAGAAATTATGCCACAGAATGATCTGTCTTTATTAACTAAAATAAACTCATATATAAAGTTAGAGAAGAAGCAGCACCACGGAACGTATGAAAAGCAGCTCCAGAAATCAAGATTTCACTACCATTTTTAAAATAGAACAGGACTAAATCTTTTCTTTCTCATTTTTTGTCGGGTATCTGATGCATTTTTAGAGTTCTTGGGTAAGATACTTCCTCAAGCATCTGAACAGTCACCTAAACCAGCTGTTTTGTAACAGCTGAGTAATTCTGAGCACAACTAACTGCCCTTTAAAGGTGTGCTGCTATTGAAATTGTAAGATTAAACAATCTGAAGATATTTCTTTTCTTAATTGCAGTACTTTCTATTCTGCAGGGGAAAATCCTACACCACTCTTTCACAGCTCTGCAACTTTAGCCCTACAGAATCCAACATACAGAGCAGGACCAATTCAGTGAGAGTTTGAACTGTCATTCAACTGCACGGCGAGAGTTTATTTTAAAAGTAACCTTTTCAGTTGCACAGCCAAGAACACTGAATACTGCTTGCTAGTCAATAGGCTGCCTGCTCCTGAAGTAGGAAGCCAGGCAAGTCCTAACACAGGGCACACAGCACGGAGGAGAAACAAGGGTGTTTCTGTGACCTAAGCACACAAACTCCTACCAGACAACTGAACATCAAAGATGTATCAAATATTAACCTGGCTTACTAACCCCAACTGCAAATACTGAACTCAAGCTGCACTGCTTTGGTAAGGAACAGGAGAAACAGAAGAGAGGAGTAAAACAAAGAAAAAGCAGAGAGAGGATTTC